>VXBL01000373.1:1642643-1724782 GCA_013400195.1 Aramus guarauna | reverse complement strand
CTCTCGCCAGCTGCCAAAGGGCGTCCTATGTAGCCTGTAGGTTATTCACGCTCAGGCACCTGGGATGTGCAGGGCCTGGGCGCTCACAGCCCGAGGTGTTCCTCACCATGGCTCTCCCTTTGCAGACAAACACGTAGGAGCTCAGAAGAGTTAAACTTCTCTCCCAAGCTTTGGTTAACCAGCATGACCAGTGGGCTTTCGCCCTCCCATTGGCACTGCCAGGGGCCGGCTGGCGCACGCAGGGGGACTGCTGACGACGGCGTCCACCAGCCCGGCTGCCTCTGCCCCGTCTGCACACACTCCCAGGCTCAGGTTGCTTCTGGAGCTTCTGACAACCCTTCTGAGAGGGGAGTCATGCTTCGAACCAGCAGATTCATGGGGTGGCTTCTGGTGAACACTGTCATATCGCTGCTGTGGGCCATACCATGAACTCTTCTCTTGGCCTGGGTGTGCTCCCAAGGGGTTGCTGCTTCAGAGTTGCACTCCCATAAACACAGTGGCATGAGATGATAATCCCATCTTCTCAATCCAAACCCTCTTCCTGACATGCTGCTGCCCAACATGACCCTGGTCACGTGTAGCTAGATTTAGTTAGGGTCTTTATATTAAAGAAGTCAGAACTGACTTATCCTTTTACACTTTGTAACACAACAGGCAAGAAATTTTTAGTCTGCATGTCTGTGGACAGTGGATGGGAACCACAGGTCCATGATGACCCCCCCACTGCTGATGCCCAACAGCGGTGACTGCTGCAGGCTCACACTGCCCAGCTGCGCAGTAAGGAGAATAAGCACACTGATGCTCTGAGAGCCCAGTGGAGGAGTCAAAAAGGGGCTCCTGACCCCTCGCTGGAGAACCTCATCGGGAAAACAGAAGCCAGGAGAAACTCCTGCCAAATGGCACTTGCTCGTGGTTCAAGCTGAGACATAGTCAGGCCACTCTGTTCCCACCAGGCTTACTGGGTCTCACGCATACACACACACGCGCACACACACACACAATGCACTCACACACACGCACGTGGCTGTTAAAGCATGTTCTGGTGACAGAGAAATGTGGGGTGATTCAAAAGAAAATAATGGAGCCGCTCCCACCTGCCCGTGTGAACGTGAATCATGTGGGCTCCAACCCCAGCCAGATGCAAATCAACAGATCGTAAATGAAATATAAAAGAGCAGCCCCTGAGGCCTGGCAGCCACCCCCACCTCTCTCCCCCTCCCAGGATGTCAGTCCCTCTAATGAGCCCCGGCAGGGTTTGTTCACACCCTCCCTAAATAACCCTGTGCTCATTCCCTGCCAGCACCTCTAAAGCGAAGCAAAAGCGTTCATTTTCCAGGGCTTTCCCAGAAAGGTCCAGCTCTTGCCCTCTTCTGGAGCAGGAATGTCATTTGGATCAGTGTAGGTCCTCTTGGTCTTCCCCCAGAACAGCTGCCGCCTGGGACTTTGGGGCAGGCGGGTAGGGCAGCAGAGGGAGGAGGCCAAGAAGATGATGCCGGTGGGGTGCTAAGGGTCTCTCTCCGCAGAGCACGAGGGGCAGCCAGGCCCCTCCCTGGCGCTGGAGGCCACAAGTCATCCTGCAGCCCTGCCACGCGATGCCGGAGGCTCTCTTCTTGCTTGGGCCTCTCTCCTGCCTCCTCTACCTCCCTCGGCGGGACGAGGCTGCCAGCCCAGGGGATGATTTACAGAGGCAGCAGCTTCCTGCCAGCGGAGGGCTTGCGTGAACCACCCTCACGAGCACGGCATTTGCAGATTTTCTTTTGCCTGTCATGGCCCAGGAATCCTAGTTTCCATCAGTCCTTTCTGTTTTACTTGCAGGTCAATGAGATGCATGTCCTCAGCAAGACACGTGGTCTCCAAGCAGAAGATCCAGCTTCATGGCAGATGATGTCTGCCATAGTGCTGAACTACCTCTTAAAGCAAGGCTGGCTCTCTCCCATGTAGGTTTTTCTTTTTTTTTCTAGCTTCCTCAGTAGCCTCCCATCAGGTGCATGATGCCTCCATCCATGATGGTACAATATGCAAGAAAATTTAGAGACAATAATCCCGAGAGGGCCCAGGCTGTGCCCTGAAATACGTACTGTAACTTTAGATGTCCTGATGGATGAACAGTGGGGTTGTCAGGCAGTGTCCCAGGAAGCCAGGACCCGGGCAGCACTGGCAGCAGACTATCGTCTCTGGCAGCAAAATCAAAATGAAACAAACCACCCAAGGGCTCTCTGAATATACTCTTTTTTTTTAAAATGCATCTACCATTAGCCACAAAATGGTATCCCCGGGTGCAGGCTGCCAGGGGTCTGGAGAAGAGAAGGTTTGTGTAGGACTGTATCAGTGGGACTGGGCAATGCTGAGCCACTGTACGAAAAGGGGCATTTTAGCCAAAGCCTACAGCAGCCCTAGCAGGTGAGAACAGAGCAGGGAAGATCGGAGGGGATCAGACCTCCCCCAAAGGTCTGGATCTGGGGCACTACAGAGAAGCAGAAGGACGTGCTTCAAAATACTTCCAAAAGTCCTACCCTCACCCACGCGCAGGACTCGTCAGACCCTTCGAGCAACATCAGGGCCTAAAACACATCGGAAGACGGGCACTGCAGGCCCACTCCATGGAGGCACGCGACCACGGAGCTGCGGCAACTCAGTGCATCACCTTTTCCCAGTGGGGAGCGAGCTGCTCCTCACGCGGCACCTTCCCCCCTGCCTCTCCCGCCCGGAGGCCCTCGGGAGCAGCCTGCGTGGGGAGGAGAGGCAGCGAGCAACACGCCCATCGCTGTGCTGGCTGGCACCTCGTGCCTGGCTCCAGTCTTTTCCATGCTTTCGGCTGCTTGTGCTGTAATTTGCAAGGGTGGGAATTGCGATCAGGCTCTGGGGGGGTCCAGAGAGTTTTCCTGAAGCACCATGGTGTTTGCAAAGCATTTGAGAAAGCAGACTCCACTGCCAGAGCCTCCCTGTAGCAGATAGGAGAGTAGTGCAATGGCGGTGCTACCCTCTCCCAGCTCACCCCAGGCGCTTCTGGCACCTTCCCAAGACGCCCACTGCCTGCAACGTGTGCTGACAGCTTGCGTAAGGCAGGCCCGTGGCTGCTGGGGGCTGGATAATCTCCCTTCCCATCTCCGCACATGGGCCTCGCAGTTGGAGCCACCCCGTGATGGCGCGTTGCAGTCACCACCCCTTGCATTCGCCACCGCAGCTGCAACCCAAGAGGGGACTTCTGCACCGACCCCACTGCTTCCAGATCCTCTTGGAGGACCAACTCACTCAGTGGTTTGCAAACATCTAAACAGATCCACGGTAGCAGACATCAACATCAGACAGGTGCTGACAAAGCTGCTCGTGGCACAGAGCAGCTCCTCTTGCAGGAGGGATGGTTTTGGCGGGGAGGAGGTGGGTCTGGGCCAGGTAACTGCGTTCCCCACCCAGCTGTGGGGCTGGGAGCTGGTCCCGCACGCAGCTGAAAGAAGCAATGGTGGGGACGTCTGGCCCTGAACATCACTAAGCTGCGGTACATGAACCTGAAACCTGCTCTGTGAATGCTCAGCACTGTTATATTTAGTATGCATAGCTATTCTGGCTACACAGGGTATCCTGTTTTCTCACTGCATTTTTGCGAAACAAATTATTCCTTAGCTCCACATTTGGATATGTGCATGAGAGGAGCAAGACATAGGAAACGTGGTTAGTCATTTGTTTGGTTGGCTGTTTTTTTAATTTAAGAGGTGACAGATGACTATCAACGTCAACATGGTTATATTAGCCAAGCTGGCCTAAGCAAACTTAGGACTTATCCTAATAATTTAAATAAGCATACTGCCAGAGTTCACCTGTCTGGCAAAATCCTGAAATCCAAAAGCAAAAGTGTGTTTTGACATCCATGTGTAGCATATCCAGAGAGGATCCCTGATCCCACAGAAGCAGGGATCCTTCCTGCTCCCATCCCCTCCACGAGCATGCCATGTCGCACACACTGGAATCTCAGTCCACATGAGGGCAAGGCTGAACACTGCTATGGCGCTCGTTTAATTTCATTTTCAAGGTAGCGTACAGACTACCTAGAACCCCAGACCAGTGAATTGCTGGTCTCCCCACAGTCATACACAAGGAACTATGTAGAATACAAATGGATTACCTCAGCTCTGATACATGAGAAGCTGCAGCGATAATGAGGTCTTGGAATAGCACAGCTACTGTGTATTAATAAAAGCATGACGCAGTACGACTGATATATGAGTTTGGCATGTTAGGTGGGAAAGAACATGCCTGCTTCTGATCTAGCTGGCAGGTCATTTCTTATGTCCTCCAGCACAGACAATCCACTGACAAGTATTTTAGAAGATTTACATTAACAAACCACAGTTGTGCATTTCTCCACAGACAATATATGTAAATTTTATCATGTGAGATTGAGTTCTTGGAGATGAAAGCGTATGGACGCTGTGCAAATACAATACAAGTCACAATCTCAGATGACTCAAATACACTTGAACAGCTCTAATGTCGCTTTGGATGTGTATTGGGTTTGCATGGCAAGGTTTTGGTAGCGGGGGGGCTACAGGGGTGGCTTCTGTGAGAAGCTGATAGAAGCTTCCCCTGTGTTTGACAGAGCCAATGCCAGCCGGCTCCAAGATGGACCTGCTGCTGGCCAAGGCCAAGCCCATCAGTGATGGTGGTAGTGCCTTTGTGATAACAAAGTTAAGAAAGGAAAAAAACCCCACCGAACCAGAAGCAATTTTTCAGCCAGAGAGAGGAGTGAGAAGACGTGAGAGGAACAACTCTGCAGACACCAAGGTCAGTGCAGAAGGAGGGGCAGGAGGTGCTCCAGGTGCCGGAGCAGAGATCCCCCTGCAGCCTGTGGAGAAGACCATGGTGAGGCAGGCTGTCCCCCTGCAGCCCATGGAGGTCAACGGTGGAGCAGATATCCACCTGCAGCCCGTGGAGGGCCCCACACCAGAGCAGATGAATGCCCAAAGGAGTCTGTGACCCCGTGGGAAGCCCGCACTGGAGCAAGCTCCTGGCAGGACCTGTGGCCTGTGGAGACAGGAGCCCAGGCTGGAGCAGGTTTGTTGGCAGGACTTGTGACCCCGTGGAAAAGACCCACGCTGGAGCAGTCTGCTCCTGAAGAACTGCAGCCTGTGGGAAGGACTCACACTGAAGAAGTTTGTGGAGGACTGTCTCGCATGGGAGGGATGCCACGCCGGAGCATGGGAAGAGTGTGAGGAGTCCTCCCCATGAGGAGGAAGGAGCAGCAGAGACAACATGTGATCAACTGACCACAACCCCCATTCCCCGTCCCCCTGTGCCACTTGGGGGGAGGAGGTAGAGAAACCGGGAGTGAAGTTGAGCCCAGGAAGGAGGGAGGCGCGGGGGAAGGTGTTTTAAGATTTGGTTTTATTTCTCATTGCTCTACTCTGATTTCATTGGTAATAAATTAAATTCCCCAAGTTGAGTCTGTTTTGCCTGTGATGGTAATTGGTGAGTGACCTCTCCCTGTCCTTATCTCAACCCACAAGCCTTTCATTATATTTTCTCTGCCCTGTCCAGCTGAGGAGGGCAGTGATAGAGCAGCTGTGGTGGACACCTGGCATCCAACCAGAGTCAGCCCACCACAGGATGATAACAGAAGTTACTTCATTTCTGCTTCCCAGAACTGACTGTCTCAAAGTTACAGGGGACTCCCAGCTTTCATCCAGCAGCAGCACGATGTAGAAGCAACTCTTGGTAATCCCCATTGGCACATACCCACCAGGGTGTGTTAGTAGATGTCCCCATTGTTTCTTAAGCGGGTATGGATTCTATGCTTGCGGGATACTGCAAGCTACAAGAAACATCTAAATGTTTAAACAAAAGCGCCATTATTACCAGAAGAAGTATTTTGGAACCATAAACTATACAGATTTTCATGCATTTATGGGTGGGTGAGACCAAAGTCTATAAACTTCTTGACATGACTGAGTTGGTCTGGTTGCTATGTGCAGGGAATTTTGTAGAGGTGACTCACTCCTGTCAACTTCACTAGGTGTATCTTCTACACCTGTGATGCTATACTTATGAGATAAACATTGTTCTTTCAAACTCAAATGTTTCCCAAGAACTGCAGTTACTACATGATGCCATGATATGATCTGCCTGCTTGAATCTCCTCTGCTGCAGTGAAAGGGAGAAGCCTCATCTCCTTTGGTTCCTTTTTGTTAGCAAGTTAACGTTCTGAGTTTTACTGCCAAAACCAAACAATTGGAAACCATCCTTCCTTCTTCTGTGCCACTGCAAGAACGAGTCACACAATTAAAACAGGTTGAAAACAGAGAATTATAATTATAATTTTGCAAACTACTCATTCAACGTCATATTAGATAATGACAAGACAACAACAGATGTTTTTGAACTGTACAGCCTAGCAACAATAATACAGTCTGACAATTAGCAATCGTCCCATAGCACTCTGTCAAACTGGAGGACTACAGGAGCCGTTTCCACTAAGACTTTAAGCCTTTAATGTTGCAGGTCTCTGGCTCACCTTTCCGCCAAGGAAGTAGGTTTTCTTCAAAAGCTGATCGCTTTTCTATAGACCTGTGCGACCGAAACTTACAGGCTAAAGTTCAGTGTCCACTTGTGTAAATTGTCTGCCAGCCCCTGAATGGAGCACTGTGCCCCTGACCTGGTCAAGCACGCAGTTAGAGGTCATCGCTCCAGAGCAGGGCTGTGCCACGTTGCCCAGATAAGGATAGAAAGTATTTTTAACAACCTAAATGTTAAAATTACACATTTAAATGTATTTAAAAGTTCATCATGTTCTGGAGAACTTCAGACACCTAAACTTGATAGCATAAAGACTTCCTTACAAAATTAAAAGGCTGTACATTTTCACTCCTTTCCCTCCCGCCCCCCCCCTCCCCCCCCCCAACATCCCAAAGAATTCCTATTTGTGGATGTAGGGAAGAATCTTACCAATGCAGGCTCAAACGCGGGCCATCGAAAGGACGTCTGAGCCATCCATCATTCAGCAGGACCCAGTCTATAATTAAAACTTTGTCTGATGATGATAGGTATGAAGAATTCCTTTCTTCAGTGCTTCACATACTGGGGTTTTTTATTACATAAGACACGATTAGTCTTGTGGGATGGAGATTGCATAAAATGCATTATTGCTGGCTACCATGTCACATCCAGACTCAGTAACAGATACCTAGGGGGGTTTTGCTCCTTAAAAAGTAATATATAAAAATAATGCAGATTCTCCTTTACTAATTTATTTCTAACATTTACTGATAGTGTAAGCAAAGCAAAACTCCATTCGGACAATGGACCAGGGCAAAGGTATCCTTCCTGCAATGGCTTCAAACGCCAGCTGGAGGTTTCATATAACTTCTCACTAAATATCTTAAAAAGACATTTTAGCTCAAGGAATGCGTTGCTGAATATTTCCTTCAGCCATGTGTTCGATGTACACAACCTACACGTAAAAGTTACACATTCTCAAGTTCTCTGTCTTCTTCAAGATACTTTGAAAAACACACTACAAAATCATCACAGAAATGGCCTGTTACAGTCCATACGATACACTTAGCAGTATATGCCAGTATACAAAGCTAGAAAACTGATCCTACAGCAGTATTCTAAGGCAAGCACATTATATAAAAATTATTAGGTAGGTTGGCATTACTTTCAGACTTCAATTAATAATAATAATTATTTTTTTAAACACCTACCCTGGATTATCTTGGATATCTGTTACAACTGTGGTACTCCCACAGCAATTTCAGCAGCTCAGCTATGACTGTACACACATCTTTCATAACCTTGTTGGTGGTTTTAATCTACCATGAACAATTATTGTTCTAATAAATAATTCTTGCAAATGAAAAAATCATTGTATTAATCATGCAATAATATTTTTCTACATTACTATAAAAATACCAAAACAAAGCAAAGCTTCTGGTTTTTCTGCAATCTTAAACAAGGGCATGAAGTTCTCTGGAACATAAAAAAGCAGTGCCTACCTGTTAGAAAAACCATTACAAGTAAACCATCGTTAACCTTTGCTGGCTATTGGAACAATGCTTGCTCAAGTCCCATGTTTAGCCAGATCAAATTGATACTTGGCACTAATATGATGCTTTTTTGTGTTCAAACAGCACATGGAAATTACTCCTCACGCTATTACTGTGTATTGTCGAATAGTAAAGAAAGCATTATATTCCAGTGATTATTAAGTGCTTTACAGAGTGCCTGCAAGCACCAGTCACGAAGCTAACTGTATCAGGACAAAACGACCGTTCCTGTCTCGGGGAACTTACAACGGGTGTACACGGAGGTGATGGATGGATGACGATAAACTGGAGGGTGTAACAAAACACCGGGACGGTTTTCATTAACACAATGGGTATGACTCACAGCACACCAGTGGCTTAACATATTAAACTTCTGTAGACATCAAAGCCAAAGAGTTCTAATGAGGGATGCAGAAGACACCTGCTGCAGGAGAAGAGTCAGAGATCACTCAGATTTGATCTGGTAGTTTATTGAGTTTTAACCAGTAATTTTAGGTATGTAAAATATTTAATAAGTACAGATGGATTGGCAGTCAATACTCTACTATTTACTACACTTACAGTTAGTATGGGATACAAAGATTATCGCTTAAGCTTACTATGTGTACCTTAAATGTTCCATGCATGTAAAAAATGTCACTTACCAGCCCAGGGGTACCTGGTGTCAGGTAAGGGATCTCAGCCTCGAGGGGTAACCTCGAGAGCCGTCCCTGCTCAAGGGGAGATCACTGCCACGCAGCCAGCTGCTACGGAGGGAGAGCTCAAGGGGCCCTGGTGACTGGAATATTTATATAGTATATTTATATAGTATTTATAGGGATATTTATAGCTTGAAGTGGTTGATTTGTACTCATATTTTCTGCTGTGTTAATGCAGTTTTGGCTACTTATCAGCCCAGTCTCCAGCCGACCTGTTTTTTTTGGGTTTGCTGCTATGTTCTCACCGATAGGCTCACAATAGAATTAACCGTGGTTGAGTCTACTTGCTGAGCATCCGCCAGAACCAAAGTTCAGTTAGTTCATACAGGAGGAGTGCATCCGTCACAACACCTAGGAGGGAATTTTTCAGAAATATATGCAACAGGTCTTCAGGAACAATGGGCAATTGGAAACAGAACATAAGAGTTCTTATTTGGAAATCTAAAATGAGGGGTGTAGCAGTTGACCAGGAGATAACTTAGATAACTTTTTGATTTGAGTAAGAGGGATGGGGTAACCGCAGGCTTTGGCAGTGATGTGCAAGTGAAGAGAGCAGCTTTACATCTAACGCAACAGAGATGGCAGAGACAGGGCAGTAACGCAAAGCAGGAAGCAACAAGTCAAAGCAAGAGGCTAAGAAACAACCTACTCTGCAACTTTCTGAATGGCTGTGAAATCTAAGTTGTCTAGCTGTCAAGGACAAAAAAAAGGAGATGACACCATAATTCAGATCAGTATAATGAGCCTGGATTAGACTGTAAATTGCATGACCAGGTAGGAAAAACAGCAAGAGATGCTGCAGAAGAATGAAGACTGAGGCAGAGCCAACACGGGAGGTTTTAAGGACATCCAAGTCACAGCTGCTGACTAAGCACTATCTTACCAACAAAGACGACAGCAGAAGCAGAAAAGAAACTATGAGGGCTATAGAGCTGGGGATGCTCAGTTGCGTTGAGGCTGAAGCAACAGCTCTTTATCTATGAGGTGTTAGAGATGCAGGCTAAGCTTTTTGGCAAAAGGCTCCTTCTATACTCACCCTTGTGCAAAAAGCACATCAGAAAGCGAAGCCTCTCTCTTAACATGATGGGTAGCGCAAGTAAATCTGAACCATTCTTACCCATACAACTGTTATGGAGAGGGTGGGTAGGAAACACCTGTGAAACAGTGGTTAGAGGGAACAGAAACACACAGACTAGCAAAGCACCCAAAACCCCACTTTGAAACCCCACCAATATGCTCTAGCTCGTGCTTTCCATGTTGTCACCTGAAATACTTGAAGTCCCCCAAGGTCCGGCAGAAGGAAGAAGTGAGAGGGCATTTAGCTTTAGAATGCAGTAAACCAGCTTTTTTTTTTTTTCTTCTTCTTCTTCCAGAAGACACATCGATAGGATTGTCAGGCAAGTAATAACGAATCTCAACAAGTGGCATTGGCGTGGCATGTCAGAATATTTTTAAGCTGAGGGCAAAAGCTAAGCGTACCACTCCATCGATTCTGTTTTCCATAAGGCTTCATTCTATTTTGATAGACACATAACCATGAATATCCTCGTGGGTATTTTAAAAGCTGTAATTTCAACTCTGAGGTTTTACAAGCTTTGTTTTGTGTGGTGTATGATATCATAAACATCCTGAATATAATTACAACTGCAATTTTGTGGGCTATATTTTCCCTCTTGGTAGCCCAAAGCCAATGTTTACAAAAACTTTTCAGCACGCTTATTTGATTTGAACTTTTTATTATTATTACAAATGTATATTATTTTATTAAAAAAATTCACACTGAAGCAAAGTCAATTCCATTTCATTACAACCAAGAATATAAAATAAATGCAAGGAACTCATAGTTTAGTTTTAACAGTCATTTCAAGAGTGACATCAGGACAACTTAAAAACAGTAAACTCTCAACTCTAGAATGAGGAACAAGTATTTTGCTTTGTGGTTTTGCTAGCCCATTGGCATGGGCACTGCCGAATGTGGCCACCACAGATCTAGAGCGGCAAAGTTTTGTGGCAGCATGAGGCGCATACACAATAATTTCTAATGAAAACTACAAAAAGGAAAGATGCGTGCATGAAATTATTAGAAAAAAATAATAACTGAATAGAGACAGGCACACTTCCACAAATAGTAAACATGGGAAAATACAACTAGAACAATTTGAAAAGATACTACCTTACATATATAAAAAGTTCTTTAAATTGCTGTTAAAAAGGACATGTTCTGTCCACATTTTGTGTAATACTTTTTAGTGTCTACACAAGACAAATTTTTAAAAAAATTAAATAGTATTAATTTACTACTAAATATTTAGGAGATAACAGTGCATTAAGGACTTTTTTTCATATAGTAATACACATCGCTCCTGTCTGGCGACATTTTTAGAAGATTACGTATGGCCTTATGTACAATACATTTATTTAATCCTAAAACAATTCTTTGCTTAATGGTGTTAAAGTACCATTCCTGAAGATTATGAAGGGGAACTAAGTTTATTATGTTTATATAAAATATTATACATATTTGAACACTTCTAGCTTCCCGCCACCCCTCCCGCTACGAATGCTCTTCCCTCCCCCTCCCCAGATACAGTGTCACAGATACAGTGCAGGACTCGCAGCTTTCCCTATATTTTTCCTTCATTGTGCAGTTTGTGCTACGTAAACTTCACCAACGCGGACCAGGCTGCTCATCCCATTCATTCCTCACGCATTTGTTTCCTCTGAGGGGTGATGGGAAGAGCTGTACTCTGCGGCCCGCTCTCCCACCAGGCGACCAGGATGGAGAAGGCAACTCGGCCGGTGTCACCTGCCTCTCTTGGTACCGGTGCAGAACACTTTGGTGAGGGTGTCACGGTTACGGGCTGAGACAGAGCTATGAGTACTAACGAAACCGCATAGGCAAAAATTAACATAAAAATGATGTGGTCCTGGCTTCCCATGACACACTACATGATTCACTTCCCAAAGCAGAGTGTTTTACCTCACAGGATGACCCCCGGAGAGCAAGGCTTCTTCCACTATGACTGCCACCCACCCCGGCAACGCACGTCAAGCTCCTGAGAAAAGGTGACTTATTTCACCACCGGAAAGGAAACAGAGGAGTGTGCACAGCCTAGATTGTGCAGCAAACACTTTTGCTTTGATTTGCTTTCCTCTCAGTTGTGAGTTTGAAGGCAACGGAGGAAGTCATCTGGGCATCGTGCATGCACGCAAAATCTAGAAAGGACTGGCACGTGGTCATCTATCAGACCTAACCAAGGCAAAAACACCAGTTCTGCTTAGAGAGAGAGGTCGTGGCAGTCACTCGAGAAGCTGGAAGCTCACTCAATTAAAGCACCTTACGGTGCTGTGAAGTTTCACACTCTACACAGAGATTCGTCTACTCCATGATTTTGCCTTCTTGGCACAAGAGCCCACCTTAACTAACCATATGGTAACACGTCTTCCCGCCACCTCCTGATGTTACACGAATTTTGACATCAGCTGCAGGTCACAATAGGGGGAAGAAATGTTAGATAACTATAATGGAAAAGACAAAAGGATTTTGAGAGAACAAAAATGTGAAAAGCATGGGGGGGGACGGGACGGACGACACTACAAAAATTACTCTGCCAAAGGCTGATTTACAGAAATGTGAAATTGAATTCACGAAAATATAAAATAAATGTTACTTTATGGCATTGGCCAGATATCCATTAGCTCAAAGGTATCTCCTCCTAACATCAGCAAGAGGTGGGACATTCTACTTATGGAAGTAATATAACCTCAGACTCATTGAAATAAAATAAAGGAACAATTGCAATCTGTTATGTGAAACAGGCTACTGGGGTATGTCTAACATGTAGCATGTCAAGGGTTATAACATTGAAAGTATCCTTTGGGACATTACTTTTCCTCAGAAATAATTTGTGATCTTTTTCCTTCAAATGGCTTAATTTCATTTTCACCACCTTCTTACCTGTTTGATGACAAAAGCAGGTTGTAATTGCTTTTCCAAAGAAGGTGGGTGTTGTCAAAACCACACGATGGTAGACATGGCCAAAGCAAGCCAACAGCTTGCAGAAGGCACCAAAACAACATGTGTTTGAGAGGGAAGGGGGCACTAGAGGTGATTAGGAGATCAAATCCAGTGGAAACAAGTCTAGCTGTGACAAAAAGCGTTCTCCTCAGAGCAAACAGATCAACTCATCTCGCTAGGTCTGATCACAACTTCAGGGTCAATGTGTACGGGTACATACAGTTTTTTTTGTATGGACACAGGACAAAGAGAACACACTGCGGTATAAAAGCCTGTAACATTAACCGTTTACATACAAACTCTTCTCATTTCAGCTCTTCTCTGGACACCAGTTGTAGAAGCTCAGTGATGTTACACTGCTAGTAGCTTTCCAAATGTGTTTTTCCAGGTTTTCTGCAACACAAGCCAGCCTTATTTCTGAAGGCTGAAGGAAAAATGAAGCTGTCCCAAATTACACGTTGTGCCTCTCTGAATAACTGTGGTTGCAGAAGTTGGACAATGAACCTCTGATTATGCTTCTGAACTCTTGCTTATTTACTGGGGATTTTCTGCCAGCTACCCATCTACTTACAGTCCTTAGGCACAATCAAAACATGTTTGCTCTAGGGAAAAAGGAACATTTCAGTGCAATCAAGCGCATCTGGTGTAACTAATCTGGGTTAATCACAGCAATGTGGGGGACACAGAATATGCATTATAAACATGGAAAAGGAACAAATTTCAACATGCTTTTCAAACTGCACAATAATTTCTCTTAATTATTGATTCTAACATAAAATGATTAAATGCATTTGTTTTTGCAAGTCTTAGTATTTCTGTCACCTTTAGATTTAGAAAACTGACTCAGGAATGTGAAAGAAAGCTAAATTTATAGAACTCTCACATACATTAATCAGCTGCTTAACAGAAAAACAAGCCCGTCATCCACATTCCTACTAAGACTTGAGGGCAGTAAATACCTTTTCCTGACTATTTTGGTGTCCAGCCTGGGAAGACATTCCATTCTTCTGGTCCAACAGATCCTGAAAGCATCTCCTTTTTATGTGACTGTCCTGTTTTCACTTAAAATAATGCTTAATTTAAAACTAGTCACAGCATGATCACTGTGATTTCAAGAATTCAATGTGAACGAGTTAAGAAATATCAGCAATCTTCTGTTTGGCATTCAGTCCAGTAGCATGAAGCATATTTGTCGCTGCAGAGACTTGGATGGGCTTTTTTCTTTTTTCATTTTTCTTTTTTTAATTTTATTTTTTAAATTTTTTTATTTTTAAGACCTCGCCTGAAAACTAGACTAATAAAAACAGAATAGTAAAATACTCTGGAACAGTAAAATTTTGCTGTTCTTGACATCCATGAGCAAAACAGTAATATCCTGTGAAAATAACATAGTGCTTTAAAAAGGTGCAATATACCTGTATAGCTAAACTGGTTTGCCTAGTATAAAACTAACTATATACAAGCTTGAAAGCCTGGGAGTTCAAGATTTTAAAACTTTAAAATCCCATCAAAGAGATTGAAAAGACAGATTTATGGCAATCACTACAGCATAAAGGAAGGTGCACCAGGAATCCTTCAAAATTCCAAAGGTTAAAGAAGTTAAGTGCTGGGTTCAGATCAGAAGGGTTCATTAGAGTAACCACAATGGAGCACATGCAAGGGCAGGGAGGAAGGAAAACTTCATGAGAATCTCCTTTATGGCAATAAAGGGACGGGGGGCAGGGGGAAAGTCTTCCGTGAGTGAAGTTTTCCTTTTATCATCGTCAATTTTAATTCTGCATCAGAGTTTTTTTTATTTTTGGTTCTTCTCGTTGTTATGAACTTCATATTGCTGGAGTCTTCTGGCTTTTAGTCCATTCCTTTCTGAGTGCAGTCTGTTAGCTCTCTCAGTACCTGTGAGACTGATGAGACTGGTGATACTGGGAGCTCTGCTGAGATGACGTGGAATAGCCCATTGTACTCTGGGACTGAGAAGATCCCTGAATGTTGCTTTGGTAACTCAGGCGTGAGCTGGAGTGCTGCAGGAAAAGAGAGTGGGATCAGGGGAATGAAAACCAGCCTGTTAGGACTACGCAGCTCAGAAAATGTTTAACCTCTCTGCAGGTCATTACAATATGACTGTTGGAGAAGCTGACTAAACACTGTTACTATTGAAGGTCCCATAAAACAAGTAACTGATCTGATCTGCAGTCAGCCTTAACACAGCACGCAAAATACACAAGGTCACCGGCAGACACCTACAAACACAGCATGTACACACACCATTTTTTGAAGGAAAAACACACAAGAGAGCAGATTCCACTTCAAAATTCAGCTGTTTCTTAAACTTATGTCTAACATTATTGTAAGTGCTATTAATGGAAAAACAAACTGCTAAGCCACAAAAACCCTTTTCGAGACAGATAATACTGAACGTTACAAAGAAACAATTTATTCTGTTCCTGAGAAAAAGACAACCATGACCTAAGAATTACTCAATTTATCTAAATGAAAAAATGCCCAATAGGATAAAATAACATAATTTTAGGCGAGTCTTTCAACCTGCTGCCTTATCTACTGTAAGCAAGGACAACTGCTTAAAAATGAGCATATGCATGTGCAATAACCTAACATTCATTTTCCTGAGTGTTTTTTTCTCCTCCACTGTTTGAGATGTTAGCTCAGTGGACCTCAATCTCAGCAAGCCAAATTCATGGATCATTTGCGACCTCCAGCATGCTGAATTTGCCCTTTTATTACCGTATCCATTGCCTGTCCAGAATTAATAATGAGCTGCAATAATGTAAAGCTGGGGGAGGGGGAAGCAAGCTGCAAAATCACTGTGCATGAAAAGTACTGCTCAATGGATAGGAGACTCTCTAGCAAGGTAAACCCAACCGCAATCCATAAGAAAGGAGTGTCTAAAAAAAAAACCAACAAACCAAAGTATTTGAGGTCAGCAAACAGTTTGTTTCTAGCCAAGTTCAGCGCAGGTTCAGGCAGCCATTCAATAGAGTTCTGTTCACTGTCTAGTAGGTGGTTCTACCTGGCTGCGTCCAAGGGTCATCAGCAAGACTGTGGTTAATAGCAATCGTCTAGGAAAAGTGTTAAGAATCTACATTCTTATTAAATATCAGAATTGTCAGCTAAATATCAGGATTGTGAGCCTCTGGAGAAGTCTGAGTTCTGAATGGAAATCCCATGGACACAGTGGGTCTGTAAGAATGCAACATCCTCCACAGACCAAGCATCTGTTCAGTGAAGGCAATACTCCAGTCAGTGGTCTCATCTAACCATCAGATCCCAACCAGGAGAGCTGTGAATGCCTCCTGACAGCTCTTCAGCTGGATGATGAACAGCAGGAACCTACAGTTCAGGCAGTGTAAAACACTTCTGCCCTTTGTTTCCGTACATAGCTTTATACCTTTAATTCTACATAAATTGTAAACCATGCTAAACCATAAAAACATCACATTATTTTTTCAGTGTTCTAACATAGGAATGTGAAGGTTGCTTTCAAGGTGAAGCACAGTGAGGCTAGAGAAAGAGATAATGGCCCAATCTTGCAGACCTCTGTATCTCAATATAATATCAATATAACTAAAAGTTGTATGGAGTAACCTCCCTTGTTTCTAAGGGTCAGTTTGGGAGATAACAGCAGACTGGCTTTGGAAGAGAGGTCTCCCAGCGGCACACATGCAGTTAATAACCTGATGATGCTTGGTCTGCATGGTTAGGTTGCTAACAGTGTCTAAATCCTGGAATTTGTCTCAAAATTCTGAAAGCTTTTGCAACTTCTAACAGAAAAGAAGAAGAATTGTGATAAATGCTATGACTTTATAGCAACTCGTTCTGGATGAAAAGCATCAGTTTACCATACTAAGCAAAAAAAACCCCAAGGTCACATAAGGAATGCTCAGTAAAATTCAGCAAGGAATTTCCACTGTCATTTGTGGAAGCAACATGTACGGGGGTTGGTGAACTACAAAAAAATTTCAGCATAGACTAAATGAAACTCAAAGCAAAGGGAAACTCATAGCTAAATGAGACTCAAAGCAAAGGGAATCATCTTCCTACTTTTGAATAAGATATAATGGAATAAAATTAATGCCATAAGACTACAAGAATGCATTAACTTGCCCATGCTTATTTTTGTTCCACAGAAGAGAATTTGTTTTTAACAGAGTCAGACTTGGACAAATTGCAGACATTCCTTTCTGGAACAGAAGACAGGCAGCTAGAATTTAAGGACAGATAGCCAAACGCAAGTGTAAAAACAGATAATCAGACCATACAATTTAGCGAGTGACGTAAAGGAAACATACAGATCATAATTTTGATGCCTGTGCTGTTAAAGTTTAGAAAGAAGGAGTCATAGGGGGTAAAAAAAATAAATCTGGGAAAAAAAAAAAAGATATTTAGACTGCTAGCAATTTGTAAGGGGGAAGTTTGCCAACAATTCAGAGAACTGTATAAGGATTCTATAATGGATATCATCAAATGCAGCACACCAGTCCTCAAAATACAGACCAAAACAGGCCAGCCATAAATACTGTGTAGTCAGACAGCTGTAGTGATCTGTCCAGACCTCAAGCCTGTCTGGGACTTTTCAAAAAAGAAACCTAGTTGTCTTTACCCTTAAATTGCCCCCAATGCTTTCATGATCATTTGTAATTAAAAGAGTAAAACAGAAATGGGAGAAAAATGTCTGGCACTGAGAAATCAATTGTCTGTGGAGAAGGTCTGGAGGGCTAAGTCAAGGCAACTCCAGAGCTGAGTTTTCTAAAAGCTGAAGCTTCTAAAAGTTGAAAGCAGCCTGAAAAGACCATTCTCCAAGGTGGGATCTTCTCGAAGGCTAGTAGCAGGCAGAATCCCTAACATCTTGTAAAATCTACCTTTCTCCTATTCTGCTTTCAACTCATTACTGTCCCAGCAAGTATAAACTCACAAGTATTGAAGGTCCTGGTAAGTTCAATGCTTTCTGTACTTAGTGTATGTCACTTTTTCAGTGGAAAATATAATTCTAGTAAGCAAAGACAAGTATGCAAATCCAAAAATAATTCAGTAATACTGCCTTTACTTATGAATGCTACTGTACTGGAAAACGAAACCTATTCAACTTCAGTCACGTTAGAAACAATGCGTGTCTTTGTGCCCTGCTTCAGCATGAATCATACTATTGAACCAAAACATCATTCCTGCGCTAACATGCATTTTTTTCTTTAACATTAGAAGTAGACTTAGCAAGATACTGAAATAAACTACAGAACCTTCTATGAGGTAGAAGGAGGCAGGAATCATTAAATGAGAGAGCCTGGTCCTCACTTTGTTTCTGCTTCTCAGGATCTGCTTCTCAGGATTTGCTTCTCACACAGTATTTAATATTGCCAAGAGACCACTATCCTGAACTTGATCTAACACAGCAATTATGTGTATGAAATAGTTCCACTGGCTTCAGTGAGATTACTCTAAAAGTTAAGCAAATATATTACTCCGCTTTCCTGGAGCAGAGTAGTCCTCAATGCTTTACAAGGTGCAGCAGATACGACTCGTATTGGTATTCTATTGAAAATTACTAGCCACAGCACAAAACCTTTTTACTTTAAACCTTTAAATGCATATTTTAATTTAATATATCAGAGGACACCTGCTCAGGTTACTTGAGAAATTAATTAAAACACAATCTGTTCTTGCAGCAGGAAAGGGGGAAAACAACATTTTGGTCCTACAGTATCCAAACCAGCAAAAATTCAAGAGGTACCTGATAATCTGAAGGCATGACAGGCCCGCCTGAGTTAGCGCCTGAAGGCCCTATGCGTGGTTTCTTGTTCGGAGGCACCTGGTTGAGGCTGGAGTCCTGGCTGTGCTGGAGTCCTGCGCCCGCGCCCCCTCCTCCCGCGCCAGTGCCCCCGGCCGTCCCGTTGGTCTGGGTGCTGTTCTGCTGCTGTGGCTGCGGCTGCTGCGGTGCTGCCTGCGGCTGCTGCTGAGGTGCTGTTTGCTGCTGATGTTGGTTCTGCGGCTGCTGATTCTAGGGCAAGGAGCGACACAACACCATCACTTGCTCTGAACTGGTTTGTGAGCTTTATGGAGCTGCCAACCCCCGTGCCACCGTGCCTGTGGAGGAGGAGGCAAGCCCGCCTGCTTGATGGAAAAACACAGCAAGGCTGCGTGTCAGGAGAAACACGGCCTCAGTACGCTCTCGCACGCTTTATGGGGGTATCCCTTTTGCAGTTCACTTTTGGGTTTTGTTGTGGTTGTTCTGGTTTTTTGGCAAAGCAAGCTAGACTAAAACTGGAAGGACAGTCTAGTGGCCCCTACAGCTAGCCAAGCACTCAGAGAGGAGGGTGGAAGGAACCATTTATAAAGCAGAAATCGTCTCATGAACTGAATCAACCCCCCCAAAATTTCACTAGTGCTCAGTGGCAGATGTGGTGAACCACAGTAAATTATTCTAAGTGCTTGTTCACTCAGAATCCAAAACACTTTTCAAACTTTCACAAATGACATGTTACAATAACCCTAAGGAGGCTGGCAGTGTTATCGCCAGAAAGGTAAGCAAACTGAGACCTAGATAAATGATATAACTTCTTCCAGGTTGCAAGGAAATTCTGTGGCAGAACCAGAAATGGGTTTCATTACTGTTTTACTCTCCCATTCTTTTAAGTTCCTTGTAAAGAGTGGGATGCTGGGTACACAGTCCAGCATGGTGCACTCAGTATACGGTCAGAAAATCTTACTGAAATAGCAGAAAAGTGAAAATTGACCAGAGACAAATCATTGAAGACTAAAGAGGAGGAAACAGTTGAGAGAAGAATCTGGCAAGGGAAGGAGAAGACTAGCAAAGGAAGAGAAGGCAGGCATTTAAGATGACACTGGGACCCGGTAGGAAGGACATAGAGAAAAGTGCCACAAAAAGGAGAAAAAAGTTAAGAAGGGGAACACAAGAGCAAAAGATATTGTATTCTTCTGGCTTCAGAGGGCTACAGACTGAAAAGAGTATTATGGAACTGGAGGGAAGGTTAGAAAACCAGCAGAGTGCAACTCTGCCCTCCGTGGTTAGACAGTTACAAGGAAAGACCACCCATCTGTCTGCTTTCGAGCACCAGGGATGGCTGCTCCGTCAGAGCGCTAAAGCACGTAAAAGAATTGCAAAGAAAAGCAATTTCACTCTGAATGTGAGACATGTCACTTGTTCATCATGGAAAAAAACTACCATTGTCATGGCTTGAATTAAAAAGCCTTACTACCCTCCCCTGCCAATATACTCTATTGAAGCTTTCAGGATAGTCTTTTTTTTCCCTATGTGCTTATATAATTATCAAAGCTTTAGTTCCCGGGAGATTGAAACATTAGTAATTTTAAAAGTTAATCAAACTAGCTTGTAAAAAAAAAAATGATTGTTAAGAAGAAATTTATCTTTTCATAACAGTTTGAGCTTCACTTATACAAACAAACACCAATAACTAAGGTGATATTTGTGCTAGAATTCTGAAATTTGTGTTTTCATAGGGGTGTTTGGATGCAAGTGAGGTGGTTGCTATAGTGAGAGCTGAAAAACTGCGATTTTGTTACATGTAAGTAAATATTGTAGGTACTCTCACAATGAAAGACAACAGTATGTCATAGATCCCATGTTTCACACTTTGGATATTAGCACAAAATTTACCTGACTGGTCTGAGCTTGCTCTTCTGCGTAGCTACTACTGCCACTGCCTGGGTAGACACTGAGATCTACTCTGTCAGAGTCTGGCTGGGGGCTACCTGCACCACCTTAGCACACAAAACCAGCTTATGCCAGCACAAACATCGTCCTCAGGTCAGTCTAGTTCATGGTGGTTCCTAAATGAATAAACCTATAAAAAGTCTGAAGTTAGCAACATATTAGAATCATACAATCATAGAATGGTTTGGGTTGGAAGGGACCTCAAAGATCATCTAGTTCCAACCCCCCTGCTACGGGCAGGGACACCCTCCACTAGACCAGGGTGCCCAAAAAGCCTCATCATATTACTCATATTGCTAGGTGTCATCTCTCAGGCACAAATTACCAAAATGAAATTCCAGTCCTACCTAGAAATGAACCCAGCAGACACCTGCCTAGCAGAATTTGAATGAGAAAAAGAATCTTTTCACTTTGTTTTACAAACATTCATTTTAGTTTTGCTGCCTAACAATTATCCATTTCAAAGAATGGATGCTTATGTTAAAGGTTATTCAATTCAGATGCAAATTCCAAATAAACACAGAGAACTCCTCTAGGCTTCCTAAAGACTATACAGATATTTATGGGTTTAAAGCCAAACCAGAAACTAACACTATTTAAAAAAAAAAAAAAGAATTAAAAAATCCTTTCACTTGCAGCAACATCATGAAGAAACAAAACCTGGCGCAGATCCAACTTACAGAATATTCTTTACCTTCACATTTTCTACACTGTGAGAACACATTCAATGGGAAATGCGTGACTGAAATTACCTGAATGGTCTGAAAAAAGTTTAATTTGGAGTGTGCATAAATACGTGACTGTCCCCAACAATCTCAAAGACCATTTATATAATGGCTGTTTTGAATATAAACATGCCATTGTTTTCTCTCCCAACACTCCCAGGAAAAAGACAGATATTTACTTCTAAATACACTCACCTAACAAAAGCCAGAGTAATTTTAATTCCTAAGGTTTGTTCTCATTTTTGCTGCTGTGAGAGTTGAAGCAAAGCTAGTAACTAAATTACAATCAAATTAGTATCACGACTTTCATTGCATTTTTGCTTAGGTGTCTGTTTCATCTTTTTGAAAAAAACTATCTGGACATAAAAATTCAGGACATTAACGCTTGTACTCAGTACAGAAGAATCTACAATATCTGTTCCTAAAACAAAATTTTCTATCCAAAATGTACTGTGAAAAGCATACTTTTAAACTCAGCTAGTTTCTGATGTTATGCAGAAAATCTGAAAACAGAAGATGCATGTAGACAAATGGTTTCTCCAGAAGATTAACAGTCCTTCTCATGTACTCCTTAGATAATTACAGTTTATGACTGTTTTCTTCACAT
Source organism: Aramus guarauna (assembly GCA_013400195.1). Taxonomy (NCBI): domain Eukaryota; kingdom Metazoa; phylum Chordata; class Aves; order Gruiformes; family Aramidae; genus Aramus; species Aramus guarauna. The sequence continues at coordinate 1,702,993 of VXBL01000373.1, read as the reverse complement.
TTTGCTAGCTATGCATTACTGTTGGTGTCTCACTGTATACTTTTCAGTGAAATAACAAGCTGTTTCATACACTATAGCAGTACTGCCCAGCCTTCACAGCATGATGGGACAACCACTGGGGTCACGTAGCACAGCTGAGCTACACACACACAGCAGGTCAGCTTGTGTTGCAAACGCACCAAAATTGACTATGCACGCAAACAAGTTCTTGCCCGTGCCTATGGGGCTATGGGAAAGGGAGTGTTCAGAGCAGCTTGTCGTTACCAGAACAGTTCATGCTCCTTATTACTCCTTTGTCTGAGGGCCCTTAAAACATGATCAGGAAACCATGTGCAGATGGATGAAATGTTCTGATGTAGTGCCAGAAGCAGGCTGCCACTATTTATTTGAGACCCTGACAGCCATCTATTTTCAAATAGCTGGATGTATGCCAGTCATACAATGGAAATGCCATTCTTTTCATGTGATCACAATGTATTTTCATCATGCAATGCAGGAGGAGGTAGCAAGGTCCTCTTGAAATGACGGCAGCTGAAAGCAGGCTACTGCTGACAGAACAAGCCATCCAGCTCATTCCCCACAGGTCACGGCAAACTGTACTGGTGATACCACCTCAGACGCCCCAAAGTCATCTGATACTTTTAATCTGTCTAGGAAGCAATCTGAAGAGAGCCTTGCCTGGAAAACACGTTTTTGGTTAACTCTTCATGTTTCATTAGTTTTCATTTGGTAGCACCATGACTCTCTCTCTTTTCACACTCAAAATTAAAAAAAAAAAAAAGACGAGTTTATTATACCTTATCCCCTTTCTCTTCAGGTTCATCTTCATTGAGGAATTCTCTTTTAGGATATGGAATCTGACAGCCAGCAAATACACTGAAACACAGCGAACAGTAAACACTCAACAAATATATACATACGACATCCATTTACTTAATGCTTAATGCTAAACCCAAGTGAATGCAACACAATTTAATTTCTTGTATGTCATGAGTCCTGTTTCCATAAGTAAGTGGCACTGTGAGCACTTGAGACAGAAGCAGATACCAGCAGCTAGGTGCTGATCGTAATGTCAGATCTCTTTGCTGTTGGTATGAGGCCATCATTTAGAAATCATGGCATGGTTGAACATGTTCGAATGCCAGAACGACCACTCGTTGATCCAGATGGCAAAACGAACAAACACAGTGTCAGAGGTTCCACAGCACCTAGTTGGAACATGCATGGCTCACTGAATAAAGGGCCTGATCCAAAAAGTATTAATGTCTTATGAACCTGCCTTGGCTTACAGCAGGCTTAAATATAGTTGCCAATCACAACTGCAGAGTTGCTTTCAATTAGCTTCTCAAGTCTTGTTTAGAGGAAAAAAAAGATAGCTTTTAAATTCTGCTGGCTAATGGGATTTGGAACCTTCCTTAATGTTTGTGGCAGAGACTTTATCATAATATTATCCTGTAATCCATGGGGAGCTATAGCTCTACATAGGATAGTATCAGACAAACACTAAATAGAAAATTACTGGTAGATCTTGACCAGTATCAATTTCTTAGATTTCTGTGCCAGCATTCAGAATACAATCAATCTGACATGATTTTTTGAAGTGTGTAAACAGTTCCTAATCTAGCTGTTATGTAGTGTTTGGCTTATCCAAACAGAAAAAGAAAGAAAAAAAACCCCAACTAGTCTCAACTAGACTCCTTTTGCACTCTAGTGGCTGTTCCCTCCTTTTAGTGTTGCCTGCTAGCTGAGGAAGCAGTGAAAGCAAAGGTGGAAGACTCCCTATAGCCAGCTCCTAGAGATCATAATGCTATGAAAACTGGGAAGAGAAAATGGAAGAGGAAAGTCTGTCGGTAGGAACTGAACATATAATTTGAATTTTTCATGACAATAATATACACAGAGATATAAAATCTGCACTGTCAAGCCTTCTGAACAAGGGACCTGTGGGATTTCAGGCAGTCCTTGATCTCTTCACTTTTCTCTCCTCATACTGTTAACCTGAGGGCATGGGAAGGGGCTGTAGGTCAGAGAACTGTCCTAGTCCTAGGGAGAGGCACAATGAACCTGGGCAACAGAGCACAGGGCTCTGTGAGGCTGTGTAAGGCAGAACAGGGCACACATTAACTCTCTAAACACTGTAGTAATATCATCACACTAGCTTTGGTAGTGCGTTCAGAATTACAACCCTAGTGCGGTACTGGGCTACCAGTAGATACAGACACTTCAGTACTACGCTAACAGTTTCTACTGAGCATGCCTGAGCTACTACTTCTTGTGGATATAAGTAGATATCTGAATTTTTCAGCTGTTGTCTCACTTTCAATGATTAGCATTTAGCAGAAAGAAGACTCCCCTGAAGAGCACAGAAGAGGGAATACATACTCTGATGTAGGCAGAGGATCCTCTTGAAAGTAGGGGTCCTGCAAAGCCTGCTCTGAGGTAATTCTCTTTGTAGGGTCCATAGTAAGAAGCTTCTGAAGCTGAAAAGCATAATGTTAAAAATAGCAAAGAGTTTATCAAACTATCATTTTTCAAATTATGACTTATGTGTCTTGGATTGTGGATTGTTAAATTTTTTGTGGCTTGTCTAGACAAGCCTAAGCTTTGCTTGTGCAGTAAAGTTCCCAAGAGCTAGAATGCACATCCATCAAAGCACTACGGCAGTGAAGCACTTCTCACGTAAGATATAGTTAAGTGTATCAGGCAATATTAATTGCTAAGGCTGAACCACTGTGCTAAAGCGACTCTAAATTTAGCTACTGCAGGTTCATAAAGCATCATTTCTAAATAATGGTGTTTTGTTGTGGCACATGTATAGCTTTTACACTGTTCTGTACTGCTGATACAACAGGAAAAAAAGTGTCGGAAGAGACTGAATGTGACCAGGGCTCTCCATATCACTTTAGGGACAAAACCAATAAATCTTCATCTCTTGCACAGGTGGCATTCCACAGTCAGAGCACTCTGCCACTCATACAGCTCTCAATCCCACTCTAATTGGTATTGAAATAAGAAAGAGGAGGAGCAGACCCTTCCTAGCAACCTTTCTTCCTTCCTAGGAGGAAAGCAATAATAAATTTATATCAGCTAGAATGCTGTTGACTGCAATAGGCTATAAAAGAGGATTACAATATATTAGTAGTATAAAACAGGAATTAGAGGGATAACATACCATTTCCAGTTATTTATTTATCACATTCTGATAAAATCACAGTGGGAAATCTGGGTGCTCAAATTACATCATACAGTATTCTGCTCTCACACAATACTCTTAATTCAAGACAACAGTGAAAATAAAAATCCTTCTGCAAAGGGCATTTTAGTTCAAACTCTATCTTCCAGGCCTCCAACAAAAATTCCCTGGATATTCAGCAAAATAATGTGATTTTGGCATAGGTGCTTGAGGCTTTTTGTTCCACTAAATCAAAAATCGGATATACAATTCTATATTCTACATATATGGGACGGTACACAGCCTCATGGTACAGTAAAAGCACTCATCCTCATCAAGAAAGATGATTCCCTGTATTTCCTTTGTCAATAGTTGTGGTTAACCTTACTTTATAGATGAGGGAGGTCTTACAAAATTCTCTGTGCTTTTGCTACATATCTTTGTTAGTTTTAGTGGCTTGTGACACCATTACAGGTGATGCAAATTTCTTCTCCCCAGTTCCTCCACAGTGACTGCAGGAACAAACACTCATGTTCTGTATAAAGCCAGTCCTGGTATTTGGTAGCAGATGCGGTCATTGACAGATGAGTACAGGACATCAGTTTCTGCCCCCTGGGCTCCTTCCTCAGAACTGGTTGCTGCAGTACTACTCAAGAGAAAGTTCCTCCAGCTTTCTGCCATATAGCATCCTCATCACAAGCAGCCTCCAAACATGACATATATTCTCTATCATTCAAAGATAAGGCCACAGCAGAAGATCTAAAGATACCTTAGACCTTTTAATGATCTGCTCATTCCCTTAGAAATCCCCCTCCAGCTCAGAGGATACAATCAGTTTGCCCATTCCACACAGGTCCCCACTCCAAGTGAGATATCCCGCCTATCAGTGATGCTACCGTGAACCAACTTTCTTTGACAAAGTCTGGTTTTCTGTAGCTTCTGTTGCTCCTAGGAAAGTCAATAAAAATATCTGGACTCAATTTGCTTTCAGGGTAGCAGCTACTAACACAATATAGAAAGCCCATGAGACTGGACTTCATTAACAGTCTCATACTTCTCAGCAGCTCTCAAGATTGCTCGATGTCAGGCTCTACTGGCCTGACATGATAGCTATAAATACTATGCCTGTAACTTTTCCAGGATGGCAAGAACAGATGCCTCTTCCTGGATGGAAAATATTTTGCCCTTGATGTAGAGATATTTACATTCAATGTCAATCAGCAGAGTGGCACAATATCCTTCTCTTTGTCAAAAGTCACTTGCTGTCCTGCACTGGTCTACTTGAAGCCATATTTTCTCTATGTGCCACACTTTCTGTGCTGATTAGCACAAAGTCTTGACCAATGAAGGTTACAAAGTAGATGTCTCCAGATGTCACCTTGCAAGATAGAGGTTACCTCAAAAAAACAATATAACTACCTTGGATATAAACAAGGAGTTTTAGTCTGCTTCAGAACACACATAGCTCCAAGCTCATTAGCAGACACATTTCTTATCTGTTGATCTGGGAGAGAAATGCATGCCTTTCCTTCAAGATCTGCTGGTTTTTAGGATCTTTCACAAGATGAACCTCTTTGCTGTAGCATGGCTGTGGCAATTTAGGTATCTGGACCTGCTCAGTGCAGCAATGAGGTATCAAGAAGGTTGCCTGTGTTCCTGGGCATTCTTATGCAGAGCTCTAGGAGACTGATCTATTTGAGACCAGCCTCCACCTATGTGGCTGATCACTAAACCACCCTTATTCATCCCTGATTACTAACAGCGAAGAAAAATTTTACTAAGAGAACCTATCTAGCTAAGCAAACTAAGTCTTCTTCATGATGTTCAGAAAGAGCCCTTAGACTTCGGAAATCTCAGTTCTCATTCTCACAATTATATAGAGAAATACTTAGGTAGACACCTATCTATTTGTTCAGTCACCCTGTAATAACCTTGTCTTACTACTTCTCCACCATGAAAAGTTCCTTTGTGTATATATATGTGTGTGTGTATAAACATACATATTTTACCATCCTATGATTAGTTTTGTGTTCTTTAGAGATCTTGTTAATATTTCCCCCTGGAAAAGTAGCCTACCCACCGAAGATGACTCTCAACTTAGTGTTCATAGCCTTGATGAATCAGCCATATAAGCTGACAGCAACCCATTTGCTTCTTTGCCTTTCCAACAGGCTTTCTGGTGGCTTCCACCTTTAGTAGGAAAATGGGGAAATTCAGGTGCTAAATAACAATGTCTATTACAATTGTCACATTTTCAGTTAGCCTCTTCCTCCAGATTATTCCAATATGTGCCCAGTAAGTTGAGTTTAAGAAATTTTAATTGTTTCTTCTTGAAGTCTCATGCTTCTTATGTGAATGCTTCCCTTTCACCTACTTGGGACCAACCTATTCTGTTTCCACACCTATTTGTGTCATCACCCAACAGCTACTAACAAGTCAAAGAGCAAATTGTTGCCAGGCCCTAGAGAGAAGACTACTATGCTGAATCTGTAACCAGTGATGAAAACAGACCACTAGAACTCAAGCTGCTCTAACAGCCTCATTACAGAGACTCGCTGTTCACAGCACTAGCAAAGTCACTTTGAACTTCATTCCTAAATTTAGGCAGCACTCAGTCATCACAGAGGCATCCAGAAATGATGCTGTATTAGACAGAGCACCCTGTACTCACCTACAATTAATAACTCAACTAGGTAACCAGCAAATACATGTTTAGGGACATTGTTTGGAATCACAGAACAGAGGTGGACTACTATTAGAGGAAAGAAAAAGGAGAGAGAAGAAAAAAAAAAAAGAAAATTACTACAGCAAATAATTAAATTTCTCTTCTCCTCTTTCCCTTCTTCACACAACTTTTTAGCTCTTGGGAGCTCTTTAGCTCTCTGAAACAGCACAGAATCAAGGGATATATAATGCTCATTATCCTATTTGCACAGTAGACCTAAGGGTAAGGTTGGGTATAAGAGTGCCTTGCAGATCTTAATTAGATAAGGCCTTCAGATCTTCAATACCAGCAGTTTAAGCACACCCTCAGCATGAACGTATACAAAGGAAACATCTCAAAAATGGCCGGTTAGTGATAAACAGCTTTCTTTAACGTCAGTGTTCATTAGAGTGAGACAGAAGAACAGACACAGATATTACCATTAGAAATGCATTTCATTCCTATCATCACAGTGATTTTCAAGTTGTACCTACCAAAAGAAAAACTTTGCTGTCAGGCTTGACTTTGTGTTTCTCCATGTATTTTATGAGGCTACTATTGGCATATCTGAAAAATACAGTTAAACAAAGACATTTCTGAAATAATACAGCATTAAGAATATGGAACTGTACCAAGTTATCACAAAAACATTTACCAGCCCATACTAAGTAAACTGTGAAAAGAACTGCCATCAGAAAACATCAGATATTTATCAGCTACACACATAAAGTATGCTTTTCACTAACAGTAGTAGTATCAACTGTGTACTGTATTTCCATGGAACATGCAACTTTTAGAGTGTATGGATAAGCTGTCAGCATAGGCATATGACAGAGAAACTCAACTTGAAGTTTATACTCTAGTTTTCTAAAGCAACTCTGCCACAGGAAGCGTACAGCAGTTCATAACAGCACAACAGCTAAGCTATGAAGTTGTTTCTAGTTGCAATTTTGCAGAGGAGTTAGCTCACCATTCTGTCTCTCCGACTCCAACCTGCAACAAACCACACAGTCCTTATAGTTCCCAAGCTCAAAAATGCCCCAAATACGTATGACCTGTGCCTGGCCTTTAATCTACAAATCCAGAGGTTAGCTATAGCCATTTTCAAACGAAAGAAGCTTTGTGCACAGATAAGCTTCACATCTTGTCTAAAGCCAGCGTAATGAATCCACGACAGAGCTGGCAACAGAATCCAAAACTCTTGAATCCATGTCCTCTGCATTACAAGAGAGTCTGTGTTGCTCCTTACACCCTCTGATCTATCACCACCACTTGACTAATTTAGCCAAAGCACCAGGAAACACTAGAAGTGGAAAATTCTCAGATCCCAAATAGTCTTTGTATCACAACCTATTGAACATGCTATCTTCCATCAAAATTTCTGTCCAATACTTTATTGTCTCCACATATATACTGGTCAAAAGGACCAGGGAGGTGCTACCCTGGTCTTTCTCACACAAAATGAAGGAAGTTATCTTGAACAGCTAATACAAATGGCTTAAGCAAGCTCATTTGTTTGTGTCTGCCATACATTAAATGGCACTTATGATGATGCCTTCGAGAAGAATGAGGAGACCACTCAGTTGATGCTTTTAGCAAGCAGCTGATGAAAAGACCACTGTTCAAGCAAACCAACTAATTCAAAATAGGACAGCTGTCACAGCGTTAGAACCCAAACACACCAAAATCTCCTCCTCAAAAAGTCAGAGGATAGGAGCCAACTCCTGCCTATACGCTACATTCATGGAACTGTTGTTGTATTATCATCACTTACGTTGTTCTCCTAAAATCTTTCTGAAGAGTTGGATATTCTGGCATCTTCCTTATGTCTTCCCAATCTTTATCTTTGGTGGGGGGAAAAAAAAGAAGCATTTACAATTCTGAAAGTGTAGGTTACATAATACACGACAAGAAATAGCTACAGCAGTTGTTTGACTTTCTGTTGGCCAGTGCTATTGTTCCATAATTGTCAGCATTTCCAAATCCATCAAACTGACAGCTTCTTCATACCTATACAAACAACTAGTCATTTCCTTTAGGGAAAAAATCAACTCAGTAGCATTATGCCTGACACTTTAATGAAAATAAATTACCTGCAGGGAATCCCATTACACTGAAAATGCGATCTAGCTGATCATGATGAAAAGGATTACTTGTTTTGATATCCTCCTGACGACAGTGAAATATAGGTTCCGAAGTCAATAGTTCAGCAAATATACAGCCAATTGCCCAAATATCTAAGAAAGAAGGAGCATAATTCATGCAAATTTACTGTACTTCATCACACTGGTTTTCATTTCTGCACAATTTCTCAACATCCTGTATAACCACAGTAAGATAAAATGCCTCACAGTATAATTACATAGAGTACTTTAAAAATAATACATTAATATAATACATAAGAAAGGATAAAATCCAGACATACATTTTTTCAATCAAAATTAGAGTCTCCAAATTCTGTTTCAAGATATAAACTGGCAGTCCAGCACTTAATGTATTCACGGTTATGGAAGAAATCTACACAATATTTGCTGATGACATAGCTTAAAGGGCACTCAACTGACCATCAAAACCAAATCATAAATCCTCCATAAAGACACATTGAAATAAAAGTTCTATCACATATCTCAGAACAATTCCAAACAGATAATTGATAAGCAAATAAATACTAAGAAGGAAAAGACTAATGACTCATATGTTTAGACAAACAGTGCAAGCTAGTTAAAATGGAGAAACAAGATCCTAATTTTAATCAAGACTAGAAGAGTGATTACCAAACTTTAAAAAAAAAAAAATCATTCCTACTTGACAAGTGACTCCCACTCGAATGGTCTCATCTACATCTCGTACGTACAGAAAACAACAGCATGATATACTGAAGTTTTAAGGAAAGCAAATAACAACCTCTACTTCAAAAATTTGTCATTAATACACTTTTCAAAAATAAATCTATTTTGGACAAGAACATTAGTCTCATTTACAGAAGAAATTTCTAGATTCCATGTATTCAATCTAGTTGCTACTGTCATCAACCATCTTTGTGGTCTATGTGACCCATATGCTTTATTATGCATCTTAAAATGAAAGTATGAATTTGTCAGTGAGGAGGTTACTAGCAGAAAAGAAATAGATTTGCTACATTGACAAATATGTGTCTGGGATATAATTCTGTAAAAAGATGTGGAGATCAGATAAATAATGAACATAGAGTACTGAATACAAGACTGTGGAGTCTTGCTTAGTAGTTGAGGTTGAACTAGATGACCCTGGGAAACCTTTTGGATTCTACCAAATTTAATAGCATAAATATAGAAAACAATTTACCCCTATTTTATAGGTCTAAGAGAGAAAAAAATTACCAATCTGGAGTTTGGTTTATTAGATTCAGACTAAAGAGAACACCAAAAGAAGTCTCTCATTTATTACCTGCATGCAACTACTCCGAGACTCAAAACCCCACCTGCTGCCAATGGTGGCCTGTGGCCCATGCCGCCTGTGAGACACACGGTCTCCTGAAGAAAGCAAGAAGCACTGCTCTCTATGTAGGGAATGAAAAAAGAGCCATCACGCTCTCTTTGCCAAAACAGGTCAGTTCCATTGCCATTACGTTACGGGTGCGGAGCTCAGGGTGTCCCAATTTATAAGCCTTTCTCCCTGCTTCCTTTACAGGAAAGTCTGATAAGTGTAAAGTCTGAATGAAACGTTTCAACAGGGTATACCTTGCTCTGTTCATTACTTCACTTTCTCAGAGTTTTATCTTCCTTTAATTTTCTTATTAGCCTTATCTGCATGAAAACAAGATCTTTAGCTCTTGAGATTTTATCCACTCAAGCAGCTAATGTAGCATATTAAGCACAATTGCGGCCTGAGTAGTAGGCATAAATTATCTACTCCAGAATGGAAATTACTTATTATTTGAAGAACAGCGCCTTCATTTAACAGTAGCTATTCACTCATTTTCATACTAGATAGCAAACCCTTGTGGAGATGGTTTATCTAGAGGCCAAAGGGCTTGCAGCCCTCTTGGTTTTCATGGCTTTCTGCAGTGCTCACTGTCCATCACATGGACAGGGAGAGGCTGTGCCACTGCTCATTCTTCTACTCATTGCTGCTGCATCTAGACTGACCTTTTTCTTTTACAGAAGAAAAATCTAGTATTATTGTTGACAGCAAAGCTGAACTGGCAAATCTCCCTGATGTGACACAGCAAACTCCCAAACTCTTCCTCTTTCATGAGCTGAACGGTGCGAGAGCAGGACCACTGTGGCAAGCCATTCCCACTTCCTGACAGAGAACATGCTTGAAACCCTTTGAGAATTCAGAAAGACAGACATTGTACCAGCTGGAAGTTACATCTGAATAAACACTGGTAACTCCCCAGCTGGGTGGTGTGTTTTCTATGGGATGGCATTACTGGACAAGTCAAGCATGAGAATACTTTAATCAGTCATTATATTCTCTAGAAGTTCATAGTGCTGGGGTTCAACCCTTTAGATTTCTTGCCAGATACTCTTCAGCTTCAAAGAACTAATATAAAGTAACCCAAAATACTTAGTACAGGAAACCCAAAGCTTTAATTTCCGTAAGTGAAGATTAAACAGCTGGAAAAGGCCTTACAGCCAGGCAGCTCAAGCAGGTCAGGGTCTTCCCTTTGTGAATCTAACTTTTATGTAACCTGATCTTGAACACATCCTTGGCACATACTGAAACCATTCTCAAAGTTAAATGATTTTCTGCCAAGTTTGGCTAGTCCTTTTTTTTTTTCTTTTTTTTTAATAACATTCATAATTTACAGTAATTATTTATCACATGTGGCATTTTTTCTACCAGGAACACCTTGTTAAATTCTGGCAAGTTTAAAAGCTTCACCAATACAAGCAATCCTAATAGGTATTTATCTCCTACATTGTTCATATTAACCAAACACAAACTTCAGCTCTAACTATGGAAAAATGTGTCAATAATTAGCAATTTCTCTATGCAGTGCTGTTTCATGTGTTTTCATTTTGTGGTCTAAATCTCTAAAAGAGATTAATGATCATTCCATCTCTTCCAAATCTATTTCAAATAAGAAGTACTACCCCTCAGAAGTGGGCATTTGCAGGGGCAAAGCTAAAACACATAAGCAGTATTTTTTCGAGTACAACGCAATATCAGTGTAGTGCACATCACCTGTCTCTAGCATGAGAGAAATTTCTTATAATGCTGTATAACAATTTCATTATAAATAAAATTTGTTTTTTAAAAGCAACCACTAAAAACAAGTGGCAAAAATGATCCAATAATTGGTTCTCTGCTCCCCCCCTCCATTAATGATCAAGAGAGTGAGTTGTCTCACTGCTCCTGAGCCAAAGCTAAACCGAAAACTGGGACACAAAGGTCATACACGGTTGCACTGGATACTAAATGTTTTTCCATCTGATGTCCCGGGAGGATCCTAATAAATCTACCAGAGTAACACAACCATTCACTGCAAGGATGGTTCTGTTCCCTACAGTCTCTTCTACTGTCATTAGGTTTCAGGAATGATCCATCATAAAAGGTTTTTACTATTTCTTGGGGTTTGGTTTTTTTGGGTTTTTTGGTGGTTTTTTTTTTTTTTTTTTTTTTTTTTTTTTTTTTTTTTTTTTGGTTTTTTTTTTTTTTTTTTTTTTTTTTTTTTTTTTTTTTTTTTAAACTTTGCCCTCCAAGACATCCAAGATTCCCCACTTTCTCCAAGTTTACACCAAACCTGAGTGCAAGCCAATTTTGCCTCCAGCTCTGGAAAGAGGGGTGGGAGTAAAGGCCTTCGTAGCATACTCCTTTCCCTAAACTCCTCATCAAACAGCTTGCTCAGGTCCCATTCAAACCTATTCACCAGTGAAATATCCTTCCACTGTAACAGTATTTCTCAAGTACTACATTATTTTATAAAAAGGAAAAAAAAGCCTTTTGAAGATAGTCACTCGTGGTTGGTAAACAGACTTTCCATATATGTGTGCAGGAGCAGAGATTATTTAGAATATTTGTATGGCTGTCCGTGCCCCAGTTTTAAAACCTGTGACTCTAATAGTTTTATAGGTCAGCTACTAAAGCTGAGAAAATCCTGCATGTCCTGCTCTACTTTAGCGCTGTAGCAAGGAGTTAGTACAAAGGACGCTGACATAGCTGTTTTAATGGTAGGGCTGATTAAGCAGACAAATGCTCATGTATTCTTTCCTTTCTATGGCACAATAATCTCATTTCTATATTTGTTCCAATATTTTGGAAACATTCTTTAAGAATATTATGACCATTTAAGACAATAAGACAATTTATTGAGCAATAGCCTTGATTCTCAAAATGAAACATCTTTTCCCATGCATATTAACTAAAATGTTTCACTGAAGACAGGACAGAGTCCAAGAAGAAATACTTTATGTTTCTTAACTACATCCAAGAAAAGAAATACATAAGCAAGCTCTTAGTCTCATATATTTCTTTAACAAAATTCTGTTAAAAGAAAGTAAGTCAAGAAGTGCAAAACATCTGTTTAAGCTGCAATCCATCCGAGGAATTCATCATTATTGAGGTTTGGTTTAGTAGCATCAGTACTTCAACCAACCTGCTTTTTTGTTTGTTTTGAACACTAAGTCTACACTTTAGGACACATCCAAATGCTGGTAAAGGAAGCAAACAGCAGAGGGACACCAGGATACAGCTTCTCTATGTCCATCAAGGGCTCATGCAACAACCAGAGTAACCAAAAGCTAGTTAGCACCGCCTTAGCCCTAACAAGGTAATCCAGGTCAGCTCTAAGAGCTACAGCATTTATGTAACATTCACCAAAACCTTCAAATAAAGGTAAGGACAACAAATACACCAAGAGACTGGAAACCCGAATAGGGGCTGCACGGGCAAACACGTGCCTATTTTTTTCAAATAAATGTCCATTGGTCTAATGAAAAAGGTGTAACCTCTGTATAAAAAAATCTTGCATCTCTCATGCTGAGCATAGCAGCAGTTTCTAAACTTCTCTGGCATCTTTATACACAGTGACCTAGAACATAGAGATACTATAGAAAAAGAGTTTATTAATTTTCACACTGGTTTTAAATACCTAGAAATTTGATTTAGAAGACTAATGTATCTTTAAAGGGGAATTTCTCATTTCTTTGGTCCAAGAATGTTAACAGAACATACCTGTTGCTATCACACACACAGACTAGGTAAAAGGGCTTCCCTTTTGTATGTGAAGATCTCAGTTGTTGTATGTTCCATTTAAACTTCAGTTCGCAAAATAGAAAGTCAAGGCAAGAGTAGTTACTAGCCTTTTAAATGTGACACTTTCTATGAAGAACTGAGAAGAGGGTCAAATATTTACACATGACTTTTCATGGGGAAGCAAAAAGTGGTGTCAGTGGGGTCAGAAATTTGGGTTACTCATTGGTAAATTAGGCAATGGTTACTGGTCTCTAACAAAGAACACGTCACCCGAACTTGACTGAAGAACAGAAGTTTATACTGTAAAGCCACAAAAATGACTGTTCTGTAGGCAGAAGGAATACCCCTCAGTAGTCTGAAGGATGCTCACAGCCAGCCAAATGCGTATCTAAAAGCAATGCTTTATTTCAAGAGTCCATAAGCTCCTGTGCCATGATACAGAGTCAAGATAATTCAAAACTTCTAATGGCAAAACCATACTAATTCAAATTAGTGATGAAATCTATTATCCTCACACTTTTTTTTTACCTGTATGCCTCCATCCTAGTCTTTTAAATCAAGCTGCCCTCTTTTCATGTTTGTACTAAGAATTTAATGCATTTCACTTACTACAACCTTAACAATTTTGAAGCATCTTGACTGAAATTCTGAGTTCACTGAAATCAACTGTAATTTTCTACAAAGCTTTAGTGGGCCAGGACTTCTTCATTCTCTCTAAACAGAGTTATTTTACATTGTCAAAATATTTATTTTCCCACTTAAACTTCTATTCCTCAGTATATCGGCGTTAAATGTAGAACCTGGATCATGTGATTTCAGACTTCTGCTGTGCATTAGACATTATCTAGATCGCAACATTACACTTAAATTACTGTGGTAAGATTGACAACACAGGTACAATAGATTTAATATGGGGCGTAGCAGTAGGACCAGAGGCCCTAAGTAGTCCTCTCATGCAACAAAAATACGATTGCAAACAACGAAACCCTGTTAAAGAACTTAGACTATTAATTTACAGAAGTTCACATCCAAAAATTTAGAAATTCCAGGTTTATAGTTCTATATGCAACCTTGTATTTTCCTTGTGCAGACTATTTACTGAAGACGACAGGAATCCTCAAGGCAGGGAAAATGCAATCTTACCAAAAATTGTACCATAGAGCTGCGAATTCAACTTTTACCAACATCAGTAGCCTGAGAATTAAAATTTTACCAACATTATACTGCTTTTGTAAGGATTTTCAGTGCCTGTCTTCCCAAATGCTCCCATCCACCCCCCCAATCCTATATACACCACATTTTTTTTCATTAGCAATTCTTTAACTCTTCAGTTGTGTTTCCAAGACTACTACTGTATCAACTCCAGATGAACAACATTAGCTAGCAGTAGAGCAGGCTAACGTCCCTCAGAGACAGCACAGAGTGATGGGTGCCTGAATGCAGAGTAGAGTGATGGTTCCATCTTCTTTCTCCTCTCCTCTCAGTTCTTTCTTCAGAAACTGGGGTGGGCTCTAGCCTCAGGGCAGGGAATTAGGTCACTGGGACAAGTGCTGGGTTCTGGCAAGGGAAGTGTGTTACAGCCTTGTTTTCTCCCTTAATCCTAAGCTTTCAGATTTGTCAGAGATGGCAGAGGGTTATTACTCTTATGCCAACTCTAGTATCTCCAAGATGTAGTAAAGAACATACTGCTACTTTTGTTCCAGCAACAGCAATGCTCATACCTCAGAGGGCCCAAGAGGTACTCTGGCGAGCTGCCAAAGCTTCTCATGGAAACAAAAGTAAAAAGACAAATGTTCTTTCAGTGACAACTCATCAAAAGCACAAGGAATGTAATGAGTGACACAAAAGGCAGCTTTGTAGCCTCAGGGCTACTTCCCCCTACCAAATATCAAAGAACTGCAGCAAGTAAAGGAAGTATTAGAGCTTCTCATTGCAAAGGTCAAAAGTGTCTCTTACACTGCAAAGTATTAGGCAGGTCTAATACAGAAAATGTTACCATTTCCTCCTGTACCAACGAAAGAATTAAGAACTGGCAAGATACGCCATTGTTTGGTAAAACAGTATTTACAAAGCTTTTCAGGGAATATCCACAGCTTTGCATTTGCAAAATTTTCATATGAAAAAAATTATTGCTGGGATCACCTGATCATAGGACTGGAAAGCCAGGAACTCCTGACTCCTAACTATGGTGCTTTAGCATTAATTTCTGCCCCGTCCCCCTCCTCCATTTTGTCCCCATCTTATTCCATTGCTGCAGGTAAGTGTCCAATACCACATAATCTATATTGTACTGATTGCACACCATATTAGAAATTGTTGCCATTTTCTGTGCTCTTCTGAACTGTAGCGAATAGGAAGAGAGCAGCGCATATTCATTGAAAGGGAAATACACTTTTTTTTTTTCCTTCTAATTAAATGCAGAATATTTTAACGAGCCAACTTTTCCGTACACAGCAGAGCTCTTTGGAGCTTAACTCCATGCTTAACGAAGAAGGACAGTGAGTTTATAATCTGTTGTGTGCTCTCACTTGCCTTGTGTCATTAACTATTACAACTTTTTACTAGGTCCAACATGTCAACACTTTCAGAGCTAACATAAGGTGAGCAAAAGGCCTGCTATCTGGTAGATCGAGTTATAACAAGGAACATGTGTGAAGAGTATTTTCCTGGCCTGTTCCAACTCACAAGCTATGACAATCTTTTCTGAGAGTTATTAAAGCTTTTGATGTCTACCTTATTTCAGTCAACAGAGAGGAATGCACATGAAGAAATCTTGCCTCTGAGCACAGAGAAGCTGATTTGTCCTTCTAAACAGAGTGCTTTACAATATCTTCACATGTCTGTTACGAAGGGGTTCAGCCTTACGGCTATTTCTAATAAGGCACTGACGATATCTCTGACATAATTATAATCAACTCCATTGGATAAGCAATGAAAGAAACTGCTGTGAAATGTATTTCTGCTGTCAGTCACAGCTACTGCCAAGAAGTCTACTTGTGAAGCAATCCCACCTGTCCTGAGAACAAGTCATTCTACTCAATCAGTACTGTAGTGTTGAAAGTTTCAGTTGATATTGCTGAAATAATTGTGCCTGAAGATCAAACTGATGGATTAGCTTAAAAAAAAATAAAAATTTCCTCTGCACCAGAAGTATGCATCTTGTTGTGATAGTAGGTACTTGGTTTTCAGCCAAAATCAACTGTGGTGAATGAACTTTTCAGATATGGTAGTAAACACAGCACATGAAAAGTCTTCATTACTGCACTAGTTACTAGGGTAAAATGTTTATTGAACCAGGTTTTACAACAGACAACCTTTTGGATCTTTACATGGCAACCTCATGCTTCATTTAAGAAAATGAAATCAGCCTTTAGTCCATTGCTTTGTAAAGAAAGCCTTAAAAATAAAACCAAATCAAACATCTTTGAGATGCAAGTTCAGCTCTCCACCAAACCATCCATCTGCTCGTATATAAAAAGAACAATTCAGTATATTTGCAGTATATCCCAGAAAATCACACTGTAGCCCAATGGACATGTACAGAATGGAATTGAGCATGAAGTGAGCAAAATGCACCTCCTAACCCTCTCCAAATGCTGAGTTTTGCTTTCCCATGTCATCATTCATGTCCCATTTCCACATTAGAATCCATTCTATGACAGACATTGCAAGAACTCCTGCCTTACTTCCCTAAATCTTTTTTTAACTGAGCTCACAGTTAGGTTGCTCGGGAAGGTTAGATAATCAATCCTGCTGCTGCCTGGTAAAGGGCAAAGTCAGTGAGATCCAAGGGAAGAAAAAGCTTGCTCAGATAAGAGGTGCTATGGTTATTAACAGTTGGGAACAACATTAAGCTGATACTCTGAGGGGAAGAATAATTAGGAGGAAAAAGAAATGAACTGAGACTATTACCAGCAGGGAGAGGTTTTTGGCCCAGAAATCACTGATGATTTTTGATGTACAT
This sequence comes from Aramus guarauna, assembly GCA_013400195.1. NCBI lineage: Eukaryota > Metazoa > Chordata > Aves > Gruiformes > Aramidae > Aramus > Aramus guarauna. The sequence continues at coordinate 1,685,971 of VXBL01000373.1, read as the reverse complement.
GGGACTAAGCATAGGTGGGCTTTTGATGGGACCTCTTGCTCAAAAGTGGTTTTTAATCACAAATCTATTACAATAGAGGATATTCTGTCTTCTGAGTATTTTTATGTTATTTTATTTTTCCTGCTCTAAAATGATCCATGCAGTTCAGTCATAGTAATCATCACGCAATAGCAAATCTGCCCAAATATTGAATAAAAAGGCAAAAGCACCTGGTTCTTCCCTTCATATGTTTTGCAAAGGAGAATCATGAAAAGTATTGGGTGACCACAGGTGGAAGTTTACAGGTTAATTTGCAGAGCAACCTAAATCAGGACAATCAACAGATTTTAGTTGTGAATCAAAATCCGGTGGGGATTTCCCACCCCACCCCCACCCCCTTTTTTTTTAATGTCCATTATGTGTACTCAAGCCAACTGCAGATGCTAAGTGACATCCCAGGTTCTCGGACAAATTAATCCATTCACTGAATTAACAAAAATAATTCATAACACACTTGTACTGCAGCTCCCTATTGTCATTAACTGATTTTATTGTCAGGACAATACCATGAGGTAGCATCCCCACTTTATACATCATGAAACAACACATGGGATGAATTAAATCACATGCTGTAAGCTACATACAACACTTGGGACTGAATCAGTATTTAAATCGAAGTCTCCTGAGACCAGCTGACTGTCCTAAGAGACAGAACTTTACTGCCTGCCCCACATTAGAGTACTTCTATTGGTTTTACAACAGCAGAGACAGGTCGGACTTACTGCACTGTTCTCATCCTCCTGACTAGTAAGGTAGTACACACTCAAACACACCTCTCAGACTCTTCAGAGTTGACAATGCTTGGTTGCCTGCTTTACCAGCTAAGTTCCAGATATCAACATATTTGAGAAGCAAGAGCCACAGAGCAGTTAGAAGAAGGCAGGAACAAGTATGCTAGATCTCAAAACAGTTAATGCGTTGAAGCATGTAACAAACCTGCGGACGATATTCCTAGCGTTGCTGTCAGGATCTCAAGCTTCCCGAAATACTTATTAATGTAGCTTTAAAATGTTCTATTTAAGTGACCTAATAATCCTTTATAAAACTTTATATTTCTTAGGTGATTGCTGTAATAAGATTGTGAAGTGTAGTAAATGCCTCTTTTTTTTTTTTTTTTAAGAAGAAGAAACTTGAATAATATTAGACATCACTGGCAAGCAAGAGGAAAAAACAGCAGTAAATCATCCAGCACCTGCAATAACTAGATAAGAGAACAACAATTAATCTTTGGTATTAAAATATTTTGCCTCTCAGAAAAAGCATGAGAACAACTGTGATAATCAAAATGAAGAAAGTTTACCACATGCCAGAATAAGTTTACCACAAAATATCATCTGAATTCAATTACTTCCCATGTCCTATAACATTGCCCAGGGCATGAACAAGGCTCCCTTCCTGGTGTAGCCTGAGTTTTTCTTTTCAGAGTGCATAAATGAATCTTTTCCAAACTTCTCTACTTTTCTAGTTTTTCCACAACCCCTTCCCCTCAAATCACCTCCTCTCAAAGAAGAATGTGGATCCCTATGCAGCAAACAGAAGCTGACTGACTATAGATTTGCTGCTCTTAATTCTGTCACAGATGTTTAAAAGCAGTCCCCATACTCCCACGGCTCCACAGACCACAGGTGGGAACCTCCCCTGTACATTTTTTTCTGAAGACTTTTCAATCTTCTGGTTGGCCCCATTTGTAATGTCTGGTTTACCAGATTTTCCAGATAGGTCTTATTTTTCCTCCTCCCCCCCAACCCTCCCAGAACAAGAGACGAGAAGAGCTTTAGGCATTGGTCCAAGATTTCCAGAGGCCCCACAGCCCGGCCAGCGTGCCAACAATCTGCGCGCACAGTAAGGACATCTGATGCACTCGGAACGTGTGGGACTCGCTACACAGGCAATATGGAACACATATGCACATATTTCCATCCTAAATCCTACCTAATACACCCCAGATACCTCCCTCTCTTTTTTTCCCCTGCATGAAGTCGAACGGAGCTGTTGAAACACTGACGGATCCCAGCATTCGCTATAAATTCATTCCCTCTGATATACCTAATATTTTCCTGTGACATTTGCTTTCAAAGGCATTTTGATATCTGCTTATACCTTTCACACATTTCCAGCTTCCATAACCATATGTTAGTCTGGAAATAGAATGAGGTGACAGTGCGCTGCCCAAGCTTTGAACTACAGTTTCTCTATACCTCAATCTTGTTCAGGCTGGTAAATGCAGTTGCCACGTGGCCATCTCTGACATTCCTGCTGACCTACAATCTCGACAAGTGAGGAAAGGTAACTAAGCAATAGAGATTTCTCAGGTTCTCCAATTTATTTTTTCACAATAAATAATACCATCCTTTTTCAGAGCAGGGCAGTGGTTTAGCCTTGCTTATAGGGGGTTGAATGATCACTCTAAAGAACTCTTTTGGCAACAAAATCCAAACCATCTGAAATACTACAAGCCATATGATGCCATTTATAAAATATACTATTTCTTTAATTAAGGCAAGTGGTCAAGAGAGGTAAGATAACATGTTCTTGTCTGATAGCACTGCTAACTATACAAGGTGCAACTCAACAAAAACCAAGCCTTACTTATGCTATTTCCTTGATATTATGCTACAAGACGCCCCAAAATTAATCATGGTAGAGACTGGCACATGCTTTCTTAAAAACCTATGATGAAAAAGAGTTTTTACTACTTTACTTACTAAAACATTCTTTTCTATTTTGATGTTCCCAGCATGAAAAAAAGAAAGTCTGATTAACGTCTCCTTTCAAGCTGAAAGCCAGCTTACCTTTTCCTTCATTTTGCCACAGTAATTTCCTTTACTTTCCTTAAATTGTAGTGCAGAAGTCTTTGCCCATCAATGAAAGGAGCACTGTACCTTGCTATTTACTTTAACCTTTTTTCTTTAGTATTTTGAGTATAAAGACATTTTCTGCTGTGCTGGAGACTTTTAGAAAGTTCATTAATTTTATTAACGTTTCCATGATTGCAAGCATTTTACATTTTCGCAGTTACTTGGTTTCACCTGTAGCTTATTCAAGTTACTTTTATTTGCATATTTTACTTCTTTGCCAGAGTATATAGGATCTGATGAACACATAAGAACAGATTCTGCTTTTAAATTACGGTGCTGGAAATACAGACCAACTTCCACAGGCTACAATAAACTTAGTACAGATTTATATTGTGGTAACAGAACAGAAAGTGACCTTTGGCTTCTACAGCACCATTTTCCCCATTTGCATTCATCTGGTAAGTTAGTTGCTTGTAACTACGGTAGCAGATTATATAGGAAACTTTTTTAATAAGTAGAGCTTAGATTATAAACTTTCACAGTTCAGAAAACTAAATATTATTCCCCATGAAACTCTAACATGGACTTTTTACTATCCTTTTAACATGCACAAAGCAAAAGCTGTTTCTGGTTTTCAGCAAAAGTATTTTCCTGACTCCTGTATCTTCTTAAAACATGGTGTTATATGCGTGATGAACAACTACTTGCTCTACAAGCAAATAAATGAAAAGTAGAATATTTCATTACTATGAAGGAACAAATTAAATAAAGGGGAAAGTGTCACTGAAAAATTACCTCTAAAATAATGAAACATGCTTATATATTGTTTTATGTAATACATAGTTCTTTCTAAACAGACTGTATTTAGTCCAATTGTTCCCCAAAGTTAAACCCACAAAATTTGACTAAGATCAGGTCCAGAAAACAAAAACCCGGAGTGAGACAAAAGTAAAATTCTAATTTCATTCTTTGGTCATGTATGACAATTACTTACATGCAATCAAGCATACCTAAAAGTTTTATTAGAAGAAAAACAAAACCAAATTGTACCCTAGAGTAGACAGTATCCAAGATATCACAGGTACACTGCTAATAATTAACATTATATGTAAAGCTAAGGAAGAGAGTATTAGATACAGAATACAGAAATATATTTAAAACACAATAAAATCAAGACCAAGCCAGTAAAAACCTAAGCAAACATGTGAATCATGTAGCAACTGTTGGGCAACGTTCAGTGTGTTGCAGTAGAGAACTGATGACAATGCATTCTTTTGTAAATTCAAACAAAAATATTTCTCACAATGCCAGAATTGGAAGAGAATCAACTAAAGCTGGCATGACATTGCTTTTAGCCTGATTTTACTGATATTTACTAATTACACAAAACTATATATTATATAAAAGGCATAGGAAAATAGCTACAGAAAATAAGCAGCTATACAAAATAGCCTGTCATTTCCTTTTTTATAAATTGCCGTATCTAATCACCTTTCTTCTAAATTGTTATTTCCAACTGAAGAGCAGTTAAATGAGAATCTTATATAATTAAGAGTTATTACTAAAAGCGATACATTAAGGCTCCTGGGAATTATGTAATATTAAGAGATGTTAAAATTATATTTCTTACACAGAGATTTAAGAGAGAGCTTTAAGAGTTGCATCCTTTGCCAAAAACATTAGCATTCAAGTTAAACTCTCACTAGCGTGCTTAGCTCATTAAGATTGCCTTTTTTTAAGTGCACATAACGCTAGAAGCAAAACACAAGTCTGGGCTCAAACTGCATGAACATCACCGCTGTCATTTTGTTACCCACTTCTTCCCTTTGCCTTAAAGCTGCACACAGATCACCTCCGGGTACCTTTATTCTTTTCAGTCACATGCTCCTCTAATGCTTCAGTCAGCCTACAAATCTCACCTTGCAACTTCCCTTGTTTTCATTTCCATATTTTTTACTTTGCTTTTTGAGTGCCCTCAGCACTTGCACTGCACACCCAGTACTATATGGCCTGTTCACACCCTTCCTGGGGATTCACTGGTGTGGGTCGGATACAAGAAATAAAAGCCTCAGAAAAAATAAACTACTAGCAAAACCAGAACTCTCTGAAGCATCATCACCCTCTAAAGTTTGATAGGGACTCCTTGTCTGCGTTTTAGTATAGAATACAGATCCCTCAGGACAAGAACCAAGTAATTTATGGCATAGTTAAAAAAAAGTGGCATTATACTAATTCATTCTTCAAAGAGATATCCTGAGATAATGGCACACGCCACTCACCTAAATCTGCAAACCATATGCTATCTATCAAAAATATGTAACTGTCAGTTATGGTAACTTCCCAGTACCACGCACACAGGTCACTCAGTAATCTGGTCCATGTTTCACAAAATCAACATAGTCAGGGCAGTTTAAGCATCTAATTTACAGATGTTTAAGGAAATCCTATTGGCATTTTCTTTAAACACTTATAGTAACTGTTCTCACCCACTACAGGGTGCAGCAAACAGAGACTTTAGAAGTTAGCATCCCAGTTTGCATGGGGGCAGATGCAAAGCAGACCCTAAGAGTCTGCTTCAGACAACATGGGATTGTGCCACAACCATGGGGTTGGGGGCACTGCAAGGCTCCATCCCCAGCACCCACTGGAGAAGATATCCTGGGAAATCAGAGGCCTCAACCGAGAGAGAGCACCAGAGTGAGGGTGCTGCCACCCAGGACTCGGGCTGCGGGGTGACACTGGCCTCACAGTGGGAGATATGGGCTGGCTGGGGCATGGATTCACCGGCAAAAAGAGCTGTGGGAGGAGGAGAACAGTCTCTGTAGCATCATGGAGAATAAACAGGACACTGACGGGGTCACCTCAGGGACCTTGCAAAGGTTTCTGGAAGATATTGGGGTAAATTTCTTTGTACAGATACATGTGTCATCTTTCAGATCTGCTACTCAGGAAAAAGGAAGAAACTGGTTGGGGATAAACAATGGCAGTGTTGGCTGGAACAACCATGAAACAGAGGAATAGTGAAGGCAAGTAGGAGAAAATGGTGTTTTGTAATTCTCTGAACAAAGGCCCACACAGCATCTTGGAAAACTTCTATAACAGGAAAAGCCACATATAGGAGCGATTTAATCCTGTTAACAGAGGAACACCAATCATTCAGACAGGATACCTCCTGTGCATCTCAGTGCTTTTATTCTCTACACAGCTAGGCACTGAGGCTGATTGTGCTTATGGACCTTACTAAGGGGGAAGGAAGACGAGCCTGGCCACCAGCATCTCCTGAACATGGAGTTCCATAAGTCGTCAGGAGAGAATGATCTGCAGATTGTGCACAGCGCAGGAGACTGCCCTTCTCCAGCCACACGCTTCATGGAAACATCTGGACATGAAGCGCCCTAGAAGAACGCCACTTTAACAGCCATAGCGCGCTCTCCCTTTTGAAGGTTTACAAGATCACAAGATTTCTGAGCCCGTATCAGAAAGCCATAAAAAACAATGCAAAGAATATTTTTCTTCTGAAACAAACCAAATCAAACAACACATTTTGAATACGTATAACATTAACCTTAACTCATATTTAAAAATAAAAGCATAGACCTCAAAGTTTCAATCTGGATTAATCTTTTATGGATTGGATCAGACTCTATATGCTGCTACTTCAGGAAAAAAACTAGCTGGTCAGTTGACCACCATATCTACTATGAGGCTACCCCCCTTTACAAAAACTTAAAGGTAAACCCATTTCTTACACAGAACTTACCAATGGCCTTTGTGTAATGTCTGGCTCCAAGCAACAGCTCTGGAGCTCTGTACCAGAATGTCACCACAACTGGATCCAAGTCTGCCAATGGCTTCAAAGGCGAGTTGAACAATCTTGCAAAACCCATATCAGCTGGGGAGAGGGGGAAAAAAAAAGATAGGAAAAAACCATTTAAAATTTTAATACAATAAATCAGAATTTAACAGTATTGCCAAAAAGCAATTATAACCAAAGGTCAAAACCATTAAAACTTACAAATCAAAGTTTTTAAGAATGCAACACGTTACTCAATGATACTGGGCGAAATTTATCTAAGGCTAAACTCCATTTACTTTATAAGACTATGAAGGAAGACATTTGACTTTTGAGTGGTTTCATCATGGTATTGTAAAACTTTACCTAACACAGACACCTGTTTATTTAAATGAACTGTAACAGAAACTTGGTTTACAAGTAAATAGTAGCAGGTCTCTAATGTACATTTTATCTTTTATTTTTAAATATGTTTACAAAAATGTGAGCCCTTGTGACTGCTATATATTTACCCAAAGTGCAAAACCAAAACAACTGCAGTGTAGATTGTTTTGCACTATTTTTCAAAGTATGCCTCCTACTTCATTTGGAGGAATGAACTCCAGAATCAGGAAAAAGTTTTTAACTGGGAATTAATGAGATCAGTGAGTGTACAGTGTTACAGAAGTGTATTTTAAATGTAAGCATTCATTTTATATAACTCAAATTCTCTCTAGAAATAATCTTGTAAGTAACATTAAGAAATGCTAGACGGGAAAGTACAAAATTTGGGTGGATATTCAAAACCACACACTTTAATCCAGGTTTGAAATTTATCTTTCACACAACTTCACCTAAATCTTTTTGCTAGCAAAGTTATGAAATGCCAAGTATAATTTTCTTGCAGTTTCCCATACTAATACAAGCATATGAATCAAAAATGGTTAGCTGAACATTTTAAAATACAACAAAAAAATCAAGGAATAGAGAGGTTCCAGTATATTACTTCTTTCTTGATGATTGCCACATGTTTTATTAAAAAAGTATATAGCCATGATTAAGGCTTATGATCTGCACAGGTAATTACATTTTGGATAAAGACCACCACAGTTACATGTGTTTCCCACCTTGACGCCTTTTGCATAGCAAACCTTTGGACTGCTACAAACATGTCCATTTATGTTATTGATATAAAAATAATTAAGAACAAATACAACTTATAAATAACAATGTTATTCTAACTAATCATAGCAGAAGTCAAAAGAACCCTGGCCATAGCTGTTGCTCTATGTGCTTATTACTTTCTTGTTTCTCACAGATGCTTTTATCTCACCAGATATCCTTGGCAAGCTTTATAAATGTCTAATAATATGTTTGGAATCTCTTAAGCTTGTAAACGCAGCGAATGAGATTTAAATTTAACTAGATGTTGTGCATACATACACTCAAAGAATAATGAAGATTTGTTTCTATCTTACACTGAAAATGCAGGTTTTTAAGTAATTCCTTAGCTGTGCAATGATATTTTCTCAAAATGTTTACCTATTTTGACTCTTCCTCTTTCAGGACCTTCACCCATTACCAGAATGTTTGCTGGTTTCTGGAAAACAAAAAGCAGAATATTTAGTTGACTAGCCTTTGATGATTATCTCCAAGAATAATAAAAATATGTACATTTATTTTATAACAAAAACATTTCTATAAATATCCTTACAAGTCTAAAATTACCATACCTTTATGTTTCGCTGACATTTAGTTTTCATCCCTAGTTACCAATTTCACAATTAGAAAAATAGTAAAGTACATTGACATTTCACAGTAAGAAATGCAATCTTTAATTACATTTGCATTTCCATTTTTACCAGAATGGCCACAGTCATTGGCGAGATTTTCTTCTATGAAGAAAATTTGATACCAGGTTAACATTTATGCTAAACACCAATAATCTGGCAAGAACTACTTTTGCTAGTGTAACTTACTGAAAACAATGCCAAAACTTGGTATGCCAATGCATAGATGAGAGTTGCTTTTGTTATCATCATATGTAACTACATTTTTAGAGTTGTGCTTGGTTTTAGCGTACCAATGTTAACAAACACATTGGCAAAAGCTTTTTTTTTTTCTCCTCCACAAAGTTGGTTATACTCTGTGAAAATTCACTTAAAACAGGAGCATGCACAGACAGCTACATCCACAAGTTTTTGCCAGTGCAGACAGTAGCTTTACAAGTAGAACAAAACCTTTATAGGCATTTTATGCAATCTGCAGTTGTTTGTAACCAGCCGCTTGCAAACACCATATAAAATCTGCACATGACATCACGGCAATTGTTCTGCAATTAGGATCTAGGTTCCCTCAGACATCAATAGTTGTTCCTTGGAAGCTTTTCCCCTATTGTGTTAACAGCTGTAAAGAAGTAAACAAGATTGAAAACATTAAGTGAGTTGAATGAAGAGATGCATAACAAAGTTTAAAAGCAGAATTTTTGGAATGTTCATCAGAACATTAATTATATTTAAAATCTCTAATGCCTGAAGATGTCTGCTCGAGCAGAATTTGTTCAAGAATCTGAAAGAGATGTCCAGAAAGCCAACATCAGAATCTCACTTTCCCAGTTCGTAACACTGCCACTATTTACTCAAAATGAGACAAAGGTCACTGATTTGAATCAAAATTGCAAATCCTTAGCTTTTTTTTTAAAAAAAAGCCAACAAACCAACCAACAAACCAAAAAGCACCATTTCATCTATTACTTCTCCTTCCCCAGGGAACTGTTCTCACTTCCCCCCTCATCCCCCTGTGCTAGACATTGCTTCTTCCCTGGCTGCAGCCACAGCCTCTTTCCAACCCTGTTCCAGGTGCCATTGCCTCTTTAGCTGCTCCTTTTTTAATTTCGGGATAATTCTCAACACCATCCCTGACTTCTCATTCCCCAACACATTTTTGGAAACTTTCAAGGGGGAATACACACTCCATTCTTGGAGAATGCAACAGCTATTTTAATTGACCTTGATTAAATGCTCACTAGCAAATCTAGAAAATATAAAGATGATGCTTGTTATTAGCTAATATTTAACGATAATGAAATCAATACTTCAAGGCAACTGGTCAAACTCTGGCTTTATATTTATGTATTACTCTGAATTGAATATTCTGGAGAACAGAACGATCTCATTCTGCATATTCAGAAACCAGGCAGCAAGGGAAGCATGCAAGTTCACACTACACTTTACCTCTGTTACAAATCGCATAGCTAAAATTGTCCCAACTGAGACAGCAAAATTCCAGTTTCCTTGTCAGAATTCTTCCTTAAAATACTGCCTAGCAACCTTGACTGAGAGCTGAGTATGAATCAAGAACACTTTAACAGACCTTTACATTCAGTATTGGTTTTTAGGCACCATAAAAAAAAACATTTATTTGTCACATGAACAGAGGTGATAAAAATGTAGTTACTGCACTGATTTCTGGTTTAGTTTTTTTTTCTATAGAAGAATTATGTTGTAAGAGATAAACTATATAACACCAGGAGATGTACTAAGACAAAACTTAAAATCTAACCAGATACAATAGGATTCTCAAAACAAAACATCTCATAAGACTCATACTTCACCTATAATATTATAAGATTCTTCAAGCAGCTATTTCTTCATAGAAAAAAAAGTTCTATTTTATCTGCTGACATAAACCACTATATTCACAGAATAGTTCAGGTTGGAAAGGACCTCTGGAGATCATCAAGTCCAACCCCCCTGCCCAAAGCAGACTCAACTACAGCAGATTACTCAGGCCTGAGTCCAGTGGGGTTTTAAACACCTCCAAGGATGGAGACTCCACAGTCTGTCTGTGAAACCTCTTCCTGTGTTTGATCACTCTCACAGTAAAAAAAGGTTTCTTCATACATTTAATTTATGCCCATTGCCTCTTGGTCTTGTCACTGGGTAGCACTGAGAAGAGTCTGGCTCAGTTTTCTTCACTCCTACTTGTCAGGTAGGGATATACATTGGTAAGAACCCTTCCGAGCCTTCTCTTCTTGAGGCTGAACAGTTCCAGCTTCCTCGGCCTCAGAAAGACACCCTGAACCCCTAAGCAACTTAGCGGCCCTATACATACAGGGGATACATTAGGTTAGAATCTATGGAAGCAAGGAACTTGCCCATTTATGTGGCTTTAAGCTAGAATGTTTTGAAGAGATGCTGTTCCATTTAGAATTGAAATCTATACTAATATTTAATCCACTAAGGATCAGAAGCCTGCTCGGGCAGCCAGCAGAGAAGCACGCTGATTTATGAACTTACCATATTACATATCCATTAGCTCTTGTGAATCTCTCTCTCTGAAAGAGTCATGGAGGGGAGAGAGGGTAAAACAGAGAAGGAATAAAGGGTGAAACAACTGAAAGGTAGTCTCAATTCCAAAAGGGCAAGTGCTTCTTCTGAGGCACCACCACCGTGGAGATGACAGGCATTTCACAGACGGCACCCTGATGCCTGCAGGATCCCCACTGATCTGCAGACTGCTGTCTCAATAACAGCTTGCACTGCAGCAGCTTCCTGCGAGGTGAGAAGTCTTCATTCAAACCTGTTCCTTAAGTCAGAAGGAGAACACACTTGAACTTGCTTCTCATGTCCCACACGAGCAAATTACTGCTTGGTTATCAGCTACTAAAAAGATAAGAACTTTCTGAGTTCCTCTTGCTAATCAGAGCTGTTCTGGTTAGGAAAGCATTTTCAACTGTATGTACACTGAGCCAGTCAAAGAGTAACACTAACCTGATGGGACCCACCCTTCTGAGATGAGATGCATGATACCAAGCTCCTGTGCCCACAAATGTTTACTTAATAAAAATAAACAGCTTCAGAGGAGCTTAAAACATAGGCCATGTGCTTTGTGGTTGTTTCTTATAATAATGGCTTAAACACTGAAAAGTAAAACTCCTCACCTCCCCAAAGTCTTCACGATACACAAGCCACGTTGAGAGCAACCCAACCCTCAGTGGCCTTGGGTAAATGTGCGGCACCAAGGCAGAGCGGCAGAACTTCAGGTGCCCAGGTATGGAGGAAAGAGTTTGGCTTATTTCAAAGGGATTCATATGGCATTAGAGATCCTCAGGAAAGTAGGTAAGGTAACGAAGGCTTCCATTGTGAGGTGAGAGGACTGCTAAAAGGAATGCAAACAACTTCTGCTGTTTAGAGAAGGGAGAACCTGTTAGTCTAATCTCTGGATATGTAGGATTTTAAGTATCAACGCATTTTACTCTGACACAGTCACTTAATAGTCTACTACAGAATCACAATCTAGTATAATATAGTTACTGGACAGCTGCAAAAATCAGATTAAAAAGTGGCAATCAGAGAAGTTAAAAAGCCCCATACTTCATGTATGTTCAGGCTACATGCAAGGTATAAGCACCAGTCTCGTTCCTGAAGCAAATCTTACTGCTGTCCACATGATGGAGAAAACGAGGTTTTAAGTAGAAAAAAAACGTGAAGACCCAAGCAGCTAAGAGACCAAAACCTGACACAGAGTAAACTGTGTCTCTTTCTGAGAGGACATAATTTTCTTCAAGTTTGAGAAGCCCTGCTTAAAATTAACTAACTCCTTAGTAAAGGGTGAGATAACTCAACAAGGACTACACTTCTGAGCCAGTTACATCCCAATTAATACCCTCTCTATTTTCCTCAAACTCTGCCCTTGCTGAGAACACAAAACACCAGCTGGGAAGCAAAGTGATGCTGCTGCGTCTCCACCTATCTAGTTGCTATAGAAACAACAGCAACAGTAAGAGTGAGGAGTCTCAAATTTAAGATCAGTTATAAAAATGAACAGAGAAATCCCTGCTGAGAAATGCAGTTAAGGTTTTGACTGTTTAAAGAATATTTGCAGAAAGAGCAAGGTCAACAGCAACAAACAACTGGAGCAAAAACCTGAAATACCTGCAAAAAGGGATGTAGGTGGCAATAATTTAATGTGTTCTTTGTAAGTAATAAGCATGGATGACGTATTTACCTCTCTACATCAGTGGAAGAGTGGGATTAAAGGAATTAACAGACCTTGGTGGGATAGAAATGAAAACGTTGGGTGAACAAGCCTTTTTTCCTAAACAATAGAGGTACCATGAATTGGACTCATAAGGACATCCATGTTATCTTAATCAATACGCTTCCTATTTAAATATTTAGACAATAGATTAGAATAAAGGTTGAAGGAAAAGAAACCATCTATGGTTTTGAAAGAGCATAATGGGTCAAAACAGGAACAACAGCCTAACAATAGATGGCAATACTTTAGTTTTAGTGGTTATTGTTGTTATCTCCTCAAGTACAGCGGTGACACAATTCTTCAGAGATCTAGTGCAGAATTACATTCCTGTGAGAAAACATCCATAGGGACATACCACTTTCCATACACCATTCATTATTGTTTATATCCAAACAAATGTGTTTCCCTTTTGGAATGTATCACTGGACAAAGAATACTCTGAAATTAAGAGGCTTCTATTGTAAAAGATATTGCAAGCCTTTTAGATAAAAGCTCTCCCCACAATTAAAGAAACTGGCTCGTGATGCGGTCTTTTCAAGTCTCAATTATTTAAAAAAGCATTTGGAAACCACACAGTGTTGACACATAGATGCACTTCCAATTTGCAAGCCTGAACCAAGAGTACTGGTGATTTTGCCTTGGCTTTTAGCACACTGCTCTACAAACGACAAAGTTCCTAAGTGAGATGAGAGCGTTCCACTCCATGGGCACCACTCAAAAGACCACTCAGCCTTTAAGTTCAAGATTAAGAGGGAGCTGCAGGTTGTTCACAAAAGTTTGCAAAGGAAGCTTTTGCCCTTCTCATCCACAAGGAAATGTAGGCACTTTCCTGCCTTAAGTCAATGCTATGCAAACCCAGACATTGTTTTCAGGTCAATATACCGGCATACCGGTACTAATGCTTTTGATAACAATTGATCCAATTAATGCAGGATTTAAGAAAGAAATGGGCCTAAAAAGATTTTATTATGCACTGCAAACCTCCAAATCATTATCACTTCCATTAGCATTACTTCCATATATTGAAATCTGTATAGAAAATTTATCATCACTTCCCTCTCCTTTTTTAGAGGATCGTTCATTCAACATTTTTCTGATACTGAAGACTGATACTAGACAAAAGTATACCATATAGAGTAAAATATCTTCACATCTGCTTCTCTTTACAAGCCTTACATACTGTGAACTCATATTAGAGTCACTGCTCCAATTACACAGCATCACTTTCAACTTGTTTTTTTTCCAGCTGTTAACTTTACCAAAAAAACACACCCTATTTCATTATATCTTTTACCTAGATTGGTAAATCCATGCGATGTTCTTCTACTGCTTCTCTGCTCTGTTAAAATGATTGACCTTGCCAAGCAATTTCATTAACAAATCTCATCAATATATTTATCCTTTAATTCAAATCAATAATGTTTCTACAGATATTATCAAATTGAGCAAGGCCAAAAATAAAGCAGCTTACTACAGCACATGATCTAAAAAGACAGTAAAGTCACAAGGAATGCAAAAGGCTTTGAAACAGTACATCATTCAAATTAAATGAAACGTGTTTAAATCTAGAAAGGAGGGGAAAAAAAAAAAAAAGAGGCAGACACATTAAGTAAATATATGCCAACACAGGAAGCAAAAAGTACCACAGAAAGCTTTTACAGCTAAATTTAAAAAAAGGGGAAAAAAAAAAAAAGAAAAAAATCAGTCCAAAAGTTTTTGCAATAAAAAATGAAAAAACAAATGCAGACATGTAAAATTTTACAGCTAAGTGTCACCAGATTGTTATCTTTACATTTGAAAATGTACTTGATTATCATCAGAGGAACATCAGTGACAAATACATTCACAAATGTATTCATACCATGCAGGAAAATAAATTTAATGCATATTATCATATTAATAAATAGGTTTATAATACATACATGGTAACAATTATTTTTATCTCCACTTTTGCTTCTTATAAAAATAATTTAAAAATGAAACATATACAGAACTGATAAAGACATGTAATGTGTGCCACTGAGTGGAAAAAAAAAATCTTTTGCAGAATTCTGAGAGGTGAAAATTGAGTATTTCATCATAAACCATGGAGTCAGATTATGCCAGGGACTTAGGTATTACACAGCTGCTGAACTGATATGGTAAAAATAATCATTAATTCCAGATACCAGAAATTCTAATAGCAACCAGAAGTGTAGAATTTACCTCAAGCTCTGGAACTGATGGTAAGTAGTTAGAAGTAGGAACAAACTGTACAGAAGGTATCTGAAATATTTCTTTGGAATGCCTGAGATAAAGATTTTGGTTAAACACATTCCTTGCCTGTATCCATTACATGTTGATAGAGGAAATGTACTGTTTTCATATCAAAGCTAGCCATCAAAGAAGTCTTTTCATGTTTATATATTCTTATCAAGCTCGTCTATGAACAGAAAGCAAAGGAAAGCGAAAATACTAAAACTACGCCTACAGTGCAACCATAGATCTGCACATATTTAAAAAAAAAAAAAAAGTCCCTGAATTAAGATTATCTAGCCTACAACAACAGCAAAGATGTGCCTCCGCAGGCTTCATTACAGACTGATTTAAAGCAGCCCATGACTCTGGGTACTCTTTGGAGAATCAGTCAAAATCATACAATGGTTTGGGCAGGATGGGACCTCTAGAGATCATCTGGTGCTCAAAACAGGGATGTCACTGCTCAAAACGGTGCCAACTTCAAAGACAGAATAGACTTTGAAGCTGCATCAGCTTGCTGTGTGTCATAACCAAGAGAGCTGCAGTTCTCCAAGGATGGAGGTTCCTCAGCCTTTCTGGTGGGCAAACCCTTGTGCTATCTGACCACTCCCATGACAAAAAATTGTTTCCCATCACCTAATCAAGATGTCTCCTGAGGAAATGTATGTCTGTGCCCCTTCCTCCTTCTTTTGCATACTCTTATAATGGCTTCATCTTCTCTACAACCTCTCATTAGGCAGTTAAAGACCACGCTGAAAACGCTGCATGCTGCTGAGCGCAGTGGTAGTAAAGCTAACCCACACAAAGATATCTCCGTCACCTTGTTACGCTCCTGTTGCACCTTTAGCTCAACACTTACATAGCTATACATTTCATATTGAAAACACATATTTGAGATGACAGAGTCAGCCAGGAAGTCCAGACTCTGGAACACACTCACTACAAATGTATTTTACCATGGGAAAGAAAGATCTTCCCACCACCACTACCTTCATTTTAATCAAATCACATACCACATATGGACCAACTCCTAGAATGTTCCATTCAAGTTGCTATACCTTCAGTTACTCTCACATATAACCATTCTTACAATCATGAAATCAGTGGTCAGGTAAAGTAATCATTTCTCTGGTTTACTTCATCTTTCACAGGCTGCATGTTCTCTTGAGATGTAATTAAGCATATACCTCAACTGGCATTAATTCTTTAAATTCAGTCCCCTCAGCCCTACCCAGGCACTCCCCCGAAATGGCCAAAACATCCATGCTCCTTGTAAGAATGCTCTGCTTCAAAATCAAGTTGAAACAATGGTTTCTTAGGCAACTGCTGGAAAAAGATATTTAATTTATAAACTCAAGGTGTTTGATCATTGTTGAAACAGGAAAAGACTATTCACCAAACTCTGTTCCCTGGTTAATGGATAATGTAGTTGCAATTATGTCACTGGAAAATGGACTGCAAACAAAAGGGGAACATGATATAAGACTAATCACAAGAGAAGATAATTCTGGGCTACATAAAAGTTCAGAAATGAAACAATCTTCCTTTCACACACCATTTCTTTCAGGTTTCTTAAGGCTGACAGAGCATTAAATTACTGCAAGACAAAAATGAAAACTCCAGACAACTTTGGATGCCGGGCATTGCTTCTATTATAACAATCTTCACAATGTACTAGTGTACCAGTGGTTTCACCCCAATCAATGACAATGCAGTTCAAGTGAAAAAGAATGAAAAAAACCCTCACATTAGGAGAATGCCACAACATTTGACACAAATTAAATTTTATGTTGCTATGCAACATTATCCAAAGCATTCTGATGGTCCTAGTGCTGCAATAGCATACTTGAACGTAAAATGTTACACGCAACCTTGAGAAGGACAAAGGGGGAAGGTGGAAACAAAGAGAAAAATATGGTCATAAATTATCAATGAAAAGTAAAGTGTCATAAAGCAAAATGTTTAAATAATACACTGAATTTATACTGTGCCTGGGATTTTCAACACATTACAGTACACATTCCAGCAAAATTCCCATGAAGCTACTCAGCAATTATCTAGGGCCTTGTCTTTAGACCTTGTCTGGGCTCGGAGCACCAAGGAGAGCATGGGACAAGATAGATTGCTCAACCTCTGCTACCCCATTTCTGAACAGTGCAGATGTGCAGGCCCATCGTGCACAGAACAGAAGAAAGACTCACCTCAGAAATAACTTGGAAGAATGTTCGGCTTTTTAATATGTTGCAAAGAGGAAACGGAGAAATAAATTTCACTCCATAAAAGCATAGTCAAACTCTTCCTCTGTTGGGGCTTTGAGAGACATCCTGAATGCCCCAAGATACTGCAGTCAAGCCAAGTCTATGCATCTCTGCCATCAAGTCCTTATTAGATATTCTTCACATGCGGTTTTTAATCAGAATAACTACACAAAGGCAAATAAACTGAGAAGATATTTGCACGTTTGAAACGTTACAAACACTACCACTTTCTTCACCTTTTTAAAGGCAAAAGCTAGGAGACAGCAAGGCTGACAGGACACCAACATGAGAACACCTACAACTGTACTAACCTTGGGACTAGACTTGAGGAGGGGGAAATAAGATGATGAGATTCTCACCTGTTTCCGCTGTTGGAACTCTTCGCTTATTTGCATTACTTTGTTTCTGTTACAGCAGCGTGAAAATTAGATACCATCATTGCTGTATCAGATAATTCTTTCAGTTGCAGCACTAAATTCCACCATTGCCAAATCCTGGGATTTGTTTTATATGATATTCTGACTAGCCCTCCCAGTTTAGTAGGGTTATTAAGAGAGGAGGGTGAAACCTCCACCCAATCAAAGGACAAATGACTGAAAGTGAGATTTCTGACACTGTCATAAAACATTTTGTTAATTGCCTTTCACAAAGTATCTTTGGCAGTAAAAGTACCTCCATTCCCCTGAGAGTCTTGTAGAGTCAAAGAATTAACAAAGCTTTTCTGACTGCAATAAATAATATAGTATCAAGCGAATAGATATAAAAGTAATTCATTTTCATTACAAACCACCTTCTGCTTGGATAGCTTAGATTTTTTAATATATCAACCAAATTCAGTCAAAGTCCTTTAATGGAAATTTCAAGGGAGAAAAAGAATAAGAAAAAGGTACCATAGTAATCTAGAGAGACTACTTCCATGTTGAGTGGGTCTTAAGAGTTCCTTTTCATCTGCACACAGACATGGGAATATAGCTTAAGGGACTCAGAACTATGGAATACAGTTCTTTTATTATTATTTTTGGGTATAAATTTTTTGTAAGATTTAGAAAAGCAATAAATACATTAAGTTTTAGAGGATTTTAACAATCAAAGGTTTATGTCTAATGATATTTCACAGTTTAATTAGCTCTTATCAGTTTATTACACACAATTTTGTAGCATTAAGCTACATTATTTATCCACTTTTCATATATGCTCTTTTCCTATGCTTATAATCTCAAGGGAAAAAAAGATGAGGACCCATCTCTCCTCCCTGCTTCTTTCATGCTGAGTCTAAAGATTAGAAAAATTAATCCTTATGGGATCAATTTAAGTGTCTGTTATACTCTAGCATCAACTTCTCTTTTGTTTGGAAATAATTTACAACATAACCCCAATCTTTGGAAGGTTGGAAGCTGCTGGCTTCTGATATTTACAGGGTTAAGTGCAGGGTTCAGTCAATTGGAAGCTATTGGCTTTCAACATTTGCAGGGTGAAGTTACATGTCTCTCACCATGATTTGGCCAGATGATCAGTGTTCAGGCTTCAGAATGAAATTTTATTGCCCTAATACAAGCTTTGATGCCTACAGCAATACTAATTGGATTGAACAGTCCAGTGGACCATAAGGTCTCAGACTCACCATCCAGTTACCACATTCTAGACAATCTACTAATGCATCCATTGAGGCAGCACAACCTCACATGGCCTGCAGTGGAAAAAAAAGCAGCTATGGACTCCAAAGTGAGCAGTTGCACAAAGTACCACTGCTCAGCTGACACATTCACTGCAAAGGAAGCTAAGCAAAACATATGCTCTAAAATCCCTCCTAAAAGAAACTCTTGCCCTAGTTTATCACCATCGCTCTGTTTGCCCCAGGCCCCAGATAAAATCTCTCTCCATCTCTCAGTCAGTTCATGCTGAAGCTATTCCCTCACTCCTCAGTTTCCTGACTTTTGGGGGATCCTCAGGGCCATTCAGGTTTTTAAGGAGCCGAGCAGCAATGGCCAGGCTCTTTAGCAACATTTACATTTCAAACCCAGTCTTCTATCATGAAGTTGGAGAAAACTGATTCTCCTAGTTTCCCCTTGGAGGTTGTCCCAAGGTGTCAACATCCGAACAAGCATCTATGGAGTTTTAAAAGTAACCAGTAAATGTGGCCTGCCTGGGCCATACTACAACTGTGGTAACAAGTACTCTCTCTCATTTCCACTGTTACTCAGAAGTGCAATTGTTTCAGAAGATGAACCAGGAGAGCAGAATCTCCCCATCATCTCAAGAGCTGTCCTGCATCACGCAGCCCGCAGTGGCACAACCGTGCCCCTCAAAGCAGGGCTCGCGGGTAGCTGGTGTGTTCTGCCCCTGCGCCAAGTCTGCTCTTGTGCTCAAGCTGCTCTGTTGGGGCTGGGACCGCAACAGTTCCTTTCCATCAAAAGGCACTAATGAGATTTTATGAGGTGGTGGACCTAACAGGAGACACAGCAAAACATCTTCTGATATACTATCATATCAGTATTCATATCACAAAGCTAGTAAGAGACCAACACGATAAGACGATCCTCTTACGTCTTTTTGTTCTACATGAGAATAGCCTAAAAAGTTAGGGAGAGGTAACAAGGGATATGTTTAGAGATAGACTTGTAAGTCACAATATTTCTACTTGTTTTCTGAAGCCTGAAAGAGATTTATTCATTACCTGCTAGTTTTAGATACTCCCACACACAAATGAGATTGAGAGATGAAGTAGCACATCAAAGTGTTTACATTAATGATGAGTTTATGAAGTTTCTCAATACAAAGTAGTTTTAATGTATATACTCTCCGTAATATTTAGAAGAATACTGCATTCCCCTTCTGCTCATTTTATCAGTCAATGCTGTGGAAAGGAGCCTAATGTTCAGCTGACATTCAAATTTTTACGGTATTCCTTCTATAGTACGAGCTCCCATCTTCACTACAGCCTAAGTCCTGCCTGCCAATAAAGGTCTATACAGTCTAGATCTGACTGAAGAATTGAAGGCCTAATGCTTAAATCAACACTAATTGAGAATTATCGGCATCTCAAAACAATTTGAAACCTTCTCACCAAGACAATTCTTCAGATAAATTAAAGGTCTTATGTGCTTAAGCAGATTTTCCACCAATTTAAAATAATTTCCTAACAGGCCAGGCAAGAACAAGCATAAACCATTTCAATCCAGAATGTACTTTCATTAACAACCACAAACAACTGGAAGTTACAGATCTAGAATACTGCTATTCTTTGTTGTTGCGCTGCCAACGCAACAACCCAATTCAAATATTTTATTGTTTATTTATGCAACCCTTCTTGTACACAATAAAGTACTGAACAAACGGCTCCTGCTTTGGAAAGTTCGAGTTTGAGAGAGGCCAGTACAGCAACCGGGCACAGGAGCCAACACAGAGCAGAGCACGTTGTGTAGGGACGAAACAGCAACCGCACAGACAGGGCTCAGGGGTTTGGTGTCAGGGATGGAGAGAACTTGGAGAATGGTAACCAGAAAGGTTCTTTCAAGCAAAGACCAACCCATAAAACAACTGAGCTGGCAGGAGTAAGGGACAGAGACCAGCACAAGTGTCTGCAGCCACAGGCATAGCTGGTGGAGGCTGGGAAAGATATATGAGCAATGGGGAAAAAATTGACTCAGAATACAGAGATTGAAAACCTGAACTAGGTTCAAGAAAAAAAAAAACAAAAACAAAACAAAAAAACCCAGAACAAACTAAACCTAATATTTAATGCACCAATTAAAAAGTTACAGAGACCACAAATTGTCTTTTAAGAGAGTCAAGCATTTATCCGAGTTACTTAGCTGCTGTATGAATAGTCCAAGACAGTTAAAAGTTTTCTTGTCTTGGAAAAGAGAACTGTTTTCATTTCTCAAACACCACAGTATTTACACAGCTTGATAAATACTGATTTTCAATTATTTTTTTTAAACATAAACCAGTTTCACTTTATAGAATGGCATTTGTAATTTCTGTTTTAGTATCAGTCACAGCCTAAGACAATCTGGAAGCAAAGGCTGTAAGTACTGCTTTGTACCCTGTCGCCTTGGGCACGAGAAGTATTTTTCCCTGCCCATAACTGCTTCTATGTTTTCCAGGTTTTCACACAGAAAAATATCAATTCCTCATCCAGAAGAGTCTTTCTTTCTGCAGGATACTTTGCAGTTGTTCATTTCAAGCCAGCACCTCCAAAGTTTCAAAATAAAGACTCTGCAGCTACTGAGGCAAAGTATGCTGGACACAACTAAGGTCTTAACTCCACAAGGCTACTACTTTAGAGCTGTGAACACTGCTCCCTCCTTTCCATCTATGAATCTCCTCCTAGCAATAAGACAGTGCAGAGGGCAAAAATTTCACAAGAGTTTAGGCATCCTATTCTTGAACCTAAACCCCCTGGCCACAGAGAGCTCACCCGGCATTTCTGTGCTAGTGGGAAATGCTTGGACCCCTCGTACATTTGCTTGAATAACCAAATGTAGTAGGCTTAGTACTTCTCAACAGCATAAATAAGGTGTGAGATCCCACTTTAAAAATGGTTTATACATACATCCATTAAACAGTCATGGTTACAGTCTTAGTATTTTCTACAAGCATTTTCATGTGCAGAGTAGCACATGTGGAATAACCTTAGAAATTCGTGCAGCTAGATGAAAAATTAATTAGGCTAAGTGAAAGTGGGAGTTGTCAGCACCTCCAGTAACATGCAGGTAATTGCCACGGGCACACTCTTATCGTGGGGCATCTTGCAGTAAGCACTAAGCAACTTGCTCCTTTTCATGAAGGTATCTCTTATTTACCACAGGATACCGCTGGTGAAAGTGTGCCCACAGGCAGGTAGAGCAGCTACAAGATTTCGAGTTCATATTCACGCTTGCAATAAAGTTGTCTCCATCAAGAAAGTGGGCTTATACTCTGACCTGCAAGTCTCAGATGAAGAGGTTCCTCTGCTTAGAGACTACGCGTATGATGATCAACTTGTAGCAGAGCAGTGGAGAAATCTCTTTAGAGTAATAACAACTTCATCCATTCGCCTCGATTTCTCATTGTGTTTACAAAATCAGCACAAGGTGACATTTTGTCACATTCATGATTATTCCATTAGAGGCTTGCATAACATTTATGGCATCTTTCAAGCCCTCAAATTTAAAATAAGGCAGGTAAGATAAAGAACAGTGTTAGCATCGTGCATATTTGATATAGTGACTTGAAGTGTTCATAGAAATTACTAGAGTTTATTAAAAGCTGCACAGTAAATAGTAAAATGTTAATCTTCTGTCCTAAAAATGTCTTGATTTGTAAATGTAAACAGAAGGGGAAAAAAAAAATAAAAATGTTGCAACAAGTAATGAAGGCAACCAGGCCAGAATAATTTACACAAGCAGCAAGTCATTTCTTTGTTTCCTTTGTTCAGAAGTATACAAGAATGAATAGGTACATTAAATATATTTAACAATATTTAGTGTAATGCACTGCTATAACACGGCATTTCAGATTCTAAAAGTTTGTTTCTTAAGTATATTGCTAGCATCTTCATTTTTATTTTATTACCTAATACAAATGCACCAAAATACAATTATGTTAACAGATGCTTTAATGAATACATTAGCTATGAGTATTACTTATCCTCACTAATGCAAACCAAAAAGCAGTTCTTGGCAGGATATAAACAGGCAGTGCTTAAATATTTTAGGCAGCCAATTTAAGACAAGGTGTGGGAGTCTGATCGTTAACCACTTTTGAAGATTAAGCTCTTTCCAAATGACATATGCGGCACAAAACCACAAAAATCATTGACTCATCTTAGAAAAATTTAACCTAACACATTCTCAATTATTCATTAACTTGTTTGTGTCTATGTAGTTATTTGCAACAGTTTTACAATAGTACCATAGTAAGCATCAAGACCTCTCTTACACGTGGAAGTTGCTGTAGTGTATCTAATACCATGTGGAAGAACTAATTAGTTATTGACATGGAATGCCTATAGTCAGTTTTCAGCACCGACTTTTAAAAGGTTTATCAATCAATCACCAATCAAGGCCGATTCTGGACTGAAGTCTGTGGTTGCAGATTTTCAGACACATTTACAAACTTGCCATGCAAAATAACTGCAAGTTAATTAATCATGACATGGGATCAGCTTCACACCTCCAAAAAACCTGTAGTCGGTAATACATATGCTTCCAATAATGTAAATAACACAAACATTTCTGGAAAGTTAAGTTTTTTTGTTTGGCTGGGTTTTATTTTTAAAGTGTAAGGACAAAAAGTGATCTGCTGTTTAAAAAAAAAAGCAAACAACAAAAACACCAACAAACCTGCCAAACCAAAAGGAGATAAAATCTCCTTTTTATTTCATCAAGAATTTTCCCAATAATCTCCCAATACATTACAAGAATTAGATAAAAACTAAGCCATGTAAGAACTACGGACTGTAGTAGCTTAAACATACATGACCATTACCACACTATTAATTCTTAAAGCTACTAATGGCAGTTAAAAGCTAGAAGGCATAGGGAAAGATTTGGTACATATAATTTTGAGTAGGGAAACACAGAAAAGTTGTTTGAGGAGGCAAAAGCCTTAAGAAAGCCAGTCTCAAAAATCTTTTCTGAAGCAGAACCACCACAGCAGGTTCCATTACCAACTTCAGAATCTAGAGACCCTTAGGTTTTAATGAATCTATGAAGTTTTTGAATGAGTATGGTACTTTTAGCAAGATCCTAAAATAAAGCAGGGTCACTCCATCTGGAATGAGTGAGCTTTTCCTGCCTCGGAAAGGTATGAAATGTAGTGTTCTACCTACACCAGCCACTGCAGAGCTCAAAGTTGCAAAGGCCAAAGGGAGAAGCAATAATTAAGGTTGTGAAGATGAAGAAAGAGGAGTATTTCAGGAAAGTCATAGCTGAGTCAAGGTTATATGAGTAATGTTAAAAAGGTGGCAAAAGTCAGATCGACAGATATGGGAACGCGGCCAGAGGAGCAGGAAGTTGGAAGCAAATGAAAGATTTGCATCAAGAAAGAAAACAGAAGAGGAGTGGTGAAGAAGGCTCTACGTGCTGAAAACAAAATCTGAAATAGTTCAGAAATAATTATAATATTTTTCCATTCAACAATTATGCCCTTTTGAAAAATGAAAAATAACCTGCATAGACACGCAGTGGCTCCAAGATACCGCCAATTCCTGAGAAACATTCTGTGATTCATGCCAAAAACATGAGCATGTTAAAGTGTGGCAGATCAAGATGTCCTAATTTTTTATTTTTTTTTTTTAATTAAACAACTCCAAACACATAGTACACTTTCAAAGAGAGACATGATTGTCCTTGCTACAGCAAATTTGCCCCAATTTACTAGGAAAGTGTCTAGGTTTTTAGTACTTGAGGTTTATGATTTACCTCATTGTTAATGTTGCCAATAAGTCCTTCTCACAAAACGTCAAGTACTTAAACTGCAAATAAACTCCCTGTGGAAATTTTTATTTTCTTTTTTCAAACTGCATAAATAGGCTAGGCACTCAACTCCTGTTCCTCAACGCCAGATTATGACTTTTGAAAAGCCTACTGTGCAGCAAAATGCCTTTGAGGAAACCCCTAGCTTTCAGAACATACAACCAGACCACTTTCTACTCCCTGTTACTCTATCCCATGTTTGGTATATGCTATGCCCATCACCCGAAATTCTTCTCTATAGTTGCAACATCTGTTTTGCAAATAGTCATGTTACCATCTTTGGACCAGGGTGAAAGTCTAGGGAAACTTTATTAGAGGCAATAATAGCTTCGATACAGACTTAATGGCTGTAATGTCCCTACTATTAAAAATCCAAAAGGTATCAATTCATTTGACAACTTGAAAGCTGCTATTAATAAGATGAAAAGGGACACTCATCCCACACACACATACTCAATTCTGAACACAATTTTTTGCAAGACTGAAGTGGTTATTGCCTACTAAAGACTACACTAGACATGTACTATAGGAAGACTGTACCCAAAAGGTTGAATTGTTTTACAAGCTTAACATATGGGTACCAGTCAGAAAAAAACCCAAACATCATATAGTCAACTGTGTCTAGTTCTGGGCTCCCCAGTTCAAGAAAGACAGAGAACTACCAGAGAGAGTCCAGTAGAGATGATTAGAGGACTTGGAGCATCTCTCGTATGAGGAAAGGCCGAGAGAGCTGGGTCTGTTTAGTCTGGAGAAGAGAAGACTGAGAGGGGATCTAATCAATACTTATAAATATCTAATGGGCAGATGTCAAGAGGATGGGGCCAGACTCTTCAGTGGTACCCAATGACAGGACAAGGGGCAATAGGCACAAACTGGAACACAGGAAGTTCCATCTCAATATAAGGAAAAACTTCTTCACTTTGAGAGTGACAGAGCACTGGAACAGGCTGCCCAGAGAGGCTGTGGGGTCTCCTTCTCTGGAGATATTCAAAACCTGCCTGGATGCCGTCCTGTGCAACATGCTCTAAGTGATCCTGCTCTAGCAGGGGGGTTGGACTAGATGATCTCCAGAGGTCCCTTCCAACCCCAAGCATTCTGTGATTATTATATTGACTTTTTAGTTACCAGAATTTTAATGAAATCATCCTCAGAAACAATGTAAGGCACTTGGAAATTAACATAGTAGCTGTCCAGTTTTAACGACGGTACGTTAGGCAATTTTATCTCGCTCTCATTAAGGAGTGAGATATCAAAGGACTATGCATTTTCGGCAGGATAAAAACACACAGGTGAGCAGTTACTACAGATCAACTAATGCAGAGTAAATCCACACCCTAGACTGCCTTGCTGTAACTTGTTCATGTAGCCATACCCTCTGCTTTAGTAGAAGTTTTTCAACTAAATTAAATTAAAACTACCTAAATACTGAACAAGGGTTCCAAGTTGTGTGCACCAAGAAAAACAGCTGTATGGTTTCAAACGTTACTGCCTCTAGCAGTCCACACTGTCTCTTCACTGGAGATAATCATCCAGACAGCAGACTGTTGCAGTGAACGGGCTCCTCTGCCACGGCCCTCCAACCCACTTTAGCACCTCTGTGGGAATAAATAAACCTTTAACAAAGGCAAAAGTTTGCACTGGGACCGTGGGCTGGGACGGACACAGCGGAGAAGCACATTTGCATCACTGACTATGTGGTACCCAGCATCATCTCCAGCATGGCGGAGGGTTGGGCAGCCTGAAACAGCACCACCTCACACCGGCACAGCCGAGTCGAGCACAACTCGGTTTTCAGACCACTCAGAATAGCCACAAATTTTAACACAATTTAGTTAATCTATTTCAGCAGGTAATGCAGGCTTTCCTGAGTGTTCCCATGGTACACCATCCCAGAGAGAGAGAGAAGGAGAGAGATTAGCATCTAGCATTTTTCCAATGAAGCGAAAAGTCCTAAGTGAGCAGAACTGTGGGGATCAGCACTTCAGTAAACAATAGGTTATAAAGGGATATATATCCCTATAGACAGGGATAAAGTAAGCATCAAAACTTCCACATTGCAACAGGAGAAATAGCTTGAAAGTGAGACAAAACTAGAAAACAGTTCATTTTCTTTCACGTTTTTTCAAACTTAACACACCACTTTCAGTGTATGCTCAGGCATTTTTATGTTACGTAGAAAAGATGACTTTTAGGTCCCCTAAAAGGTTCACTGCTACAGCAAGCCCTTCCCATCCCACTACAGAAGCTGGCACCAAAGAACAGCAGCTCCCCACCAGAGCAATGAGACACACACAGAGAAAAAGCCTCCAAGTAAATCCTGCGTCCTAGCAAAGAGCGGCAGTCAGCCAGCCACAGCACATGTATTTGCTGACAGTAAAATGAGTAAGAAGCTACTGCAAAGTTAGTATACTATCTAGATAATCAGAATTTCAAGCGCATGTTACCCAAAACCTAAATGGGTCTGCACTTCTCGTGGTTTTAACTATCAAGAATTCAAATTAATATTTACCTGATAAGAAATCGGTTTTAGGGCTGAGACTGGAATTCACATCCTTGAATTTCAGGAAGCAAAACCACCTTTAACACCCCATTTAAGAGACGAGACTTCAGCTGAGTTGGCAAACAGCTAATCATACAGTTCAACAGCCACGAAAATAATTTGCATAGCATCAGAAGTCACTATCAGTTCATTAAAATGTAACCTACTGGAGTTTGCACTTAATTCGTAATTCTAATAATATCATCCACAACTGTTACATCCGAAGTAACTATATGAAAGGCAAATCAAAGTAAAAATGTACAAGCATGTTTGATGGATTAAAGAAAAATGCAGAACAGAACTAGACACATTTGTGAAAAAACCCACTCTTTGGCAACAATTACAGCATAAGACAAAATGGCTTGAGTAGCTGAAATCCCCCATTCCAAGGAGAATTTCAGGAATGCAAAATATCGTCTACAGAATTATTTTCTTAGACATGAGTTATATTTGTGAACACAAGCTACAGAGCATTATCATGCTAAGTTTTGGGATTCGGGCTCAATATTTAAGCTAGCAGAATAAGCAAGCATAAACTCTTAGTATCACCCAATTTTTTTTTATTGTTATTTTGATTTTTATTTTTTAAGGTAAAACTCTTCAACAAAAAAACACAAACCAGAAGTTGTTAAATAGAAATAAACTAATACAAAACCAACCAAAATTTATATTCAAAGTTTATTATAGCAGTGGGAATCAAAGCATCACAGAAGGGGGCTAGCTTGGCAGTGGAAGGGGTTGTTTGAGAATGCAAAACCATAACCCCAATATAAAAACTATTTTTCAGATGCTATCAGCTTACTTAACTAGAATAAAAGAATTTTACAACTTTACAAAGCAGCACAGGAAGGTTCCTGAACTGCTGGGAAAGTGCTTCTACAAGGCACTGAAAGGAAACCAGAAAGTAATAGCGAGCTGGGCTCTGACACCACTGAGGCACGGAACAAAGTGTTACCGGGGTCTATCAAAATGCCTGTCAGATATTCACATGGGCTTTAGCATCCAGAGGGCAGGAAAACAACTGAGAAGAGACCGAACAGTTAAAAAAACCCTGTCAGTACAGAGGTTTGCTATACAGAGAACTGTATGCATTTAAGACTGACTACTTGCACTATGACAAGCCCTTCTTGTCTGGAAATTGTCGCTGCTTCACTTTTAATAGGTGAAAGAATATTATACATATTTTCAACAGTGGTCCAGATGTGCTGGAGGTTTGTTCCTGTATTTATTAAAATGGCTTGAAAATTTAATCCCAAGGTGTTTTTACAAGAAATTAAAAAAAAAACAAAAAACACAACCAACACAATCCAAGTATAAGACTACCATAATCCCCCCTAAAGATGAATTTGAAGACCTGATGCCCAGTTTGAGAGAAGCACTTCACAGACTGTATAAAGGATTTCCTTTGTTTTCTTTAACTGACATAACTCTGGTATTTGGTCTTACAGCTACTGTAAGGCCTATGATTTCTGAAACACTAGCCAGAAAGCAGAAAGGACGGGGCTTTGAGAAGTCAAAGAGGCCCTGAAGGAAGCCATCAGTGAAACATCAGGTGATCAGTTGTTTTATGCAGCAGAGTCAGTGTCTTCAACAAGGTTCACACATAACAAAACTGAGGAATAAACTAACATCCTTTGGCAGTCACTGCAGCTTCCCAGTCACTGATCAAACATGCTTAATTTAAATACAAGACAATCTGCAACATTACTGCAACATCTCAGGAGAGCAGTAATAACTACAGTATTCTTGCAAATGCACAAGAGAAGGCACAAGGCAATATGCAGTGTTTTCATTTTTTCTTGATTATATGTTGTTACATCAGTTGTCTTCATCGATTTTAACATACATTTAAGCTTCACTGATTTCTACCACCATAAATGTGAACATATCAAGGTGACAACCTTTGTAGCCTTATTCAGAAGGGACAATGAATCCAAACAGAAATAATCTGATAGATGCGCTTGTAACCAATCTCATCATCCCAAGGGCACTTTCTCCAATAGAAAAAAAAATAGTAAGTCTTTTACAAAAGAAAAAATTTTAAAAGCTTCTTTTGAACTTTGCCTTTTTCATTTAGAACGCAAAACCCACTTCCAAGTGGTCAGCTGCACTAGTAAGCTAAATACATCACGTATTTACTAGAAACTTTCATACAGCAGATGGTATCTGAATTGGGGCTATTAGAAAAGATGACATTTTCCTTCTGTTTTTTTGTTTTGTTGGGTTCCCCCCCCCCCCATCAGGAAAAAAAAACAGATAAATTCTAGAATTGCTTTAATACTTTTGCTCAGGAAGAGACGCAAAGCTCATAGGAGCCATATGCCATCTGTTGACTTTAGCAGCAAAACACAGCCAAAAGAACATTAAATCAGTCCCTTTGTTTCTTCTGACTCATCTCCATTTATATCCAGTCAGGGTTGTATGGGCATAAGCTTGTTTCAGAACCTGAGGTAAAACATTTTTCTTCAACTGTAATTATTTGTATTAGTAAAAATTAATCTACAAAC
Source organism: Aramus guarauna (assembly GCA_013400195.1). NCBI lineage: Eukaryota > Metazoa > Chordata > Aves > Gruiformes > Aramidae > Aramus > Aramus guarauna. Next base: position 1,656,318 of record VXBL01000373.1, on the reverse strand, counting down.
ATCTTAATACTCTTGCCACAAACCAAAAGGTATGCAGTAGTCAGTCTCGGAAAAGTTGCTGTTTCCATGGACTCAACAGAGGTAATACTCTGTGCACGTCTTCATACACCTTTCTAAATCATGTGAAGATTAGTTTTTACAACTGAAGGAGAAAAGCAAAGTTCTGAGTAATGGGAAATGCACCATTTTTGAGTAGGTGTCCCTCAATATATGTCTAATACTTGTACAAAAAAAGAAAAAAAGAAAAGCATATGCTGATAACACTCAGTTTGTTATTCAGTACATAAAATTTCTGGTTCATTTATCTATCTAGATGCATGCATCCATATAGATAGACCTATAAGCACCTACGGACTGTTGTTCCTCAGCCATAAGTAAAAAAGTATATCCTCTCTCTAACCAGATATAAAAGAGGAAAAATGTGTTAACCTTTCAGCTAATAAATTCAAACTACTTTCTAAAGCCATCCTGGAGTCTAACCTCTCAAAATATGTAGGTTTAGCTTGCATTTCCTTTCTTTTGGGAAATCTGCGCACTGAGTATGATCATTCATCAGGTTCTCTGACACTGTGGAAAGTCCCCATCACTCCCAAAGAGGTCATGCAGATGGAACAACAAAGAATTAAAAGGCCTAAACCCATACACAGTTAGGGAAGAATGTGAGTCAGGAGTGCGTGTCCATACACATTGGTGCACCCTTGTCACACGCGCGTGCACACACATACGATGACACAGAATGGTGAGGATTACAATTATGGTGGTTTTAAAAAGTTTAAAGAAACTGGCAGACAGGTTTGCTCGTTATTTATTTATAGGAGGTGTGTGCACACCCAAATGGGTGAACGGGGCCAAGACGCTTTTCAAGCCAGTGCAAAATTAGTGGCAGAAGGCAGGACCCAACAGTTCTGCATTCCTGTGCAGCAGCTGCTTGTCAAGAAAGAGGTGCATGAACCTACATCTAAATTTACCTTTGGTATCAGCACATAAAAATCCTTTCTTAGAATTGCTGGTGAAAGGGGAGTTTCCCCGCACTCATCATTTTATCTTTCAAACCCACAGTTCGCTTGCTTAGCAAAATGCAAGTGGGACATTTAAAACCTACTTCAGTTCTGCTGCTTTTTAGGTAACTTTCCTAATTATTTTTTGGCTGGGAAAATCATCACAGGGAGGAAGAAGAGGGAGTAGTTAAACACTATAAACTAATAATAATAAGCACTAAGATTTTTCTCATTTCTCAAAGGCTTTGACATGAAAACATAAATTAAAAGTCAGAATCCACTTAACAAAATCTTAAGAAATTTTCTGGTGCCTTCGTACAACACACAATTATTTTCATTCTTAGTCTTTCTAATACTTCCAGCTCATTAGAAGAGTATCAAACAACGAAAAAATAGCTAAATACATATTATACTGCTTTCACTCAAAGATTGTATAGCACATAAAGCAGAAAGCTACAAATTAGACCCATAAATAGCTCACAGATTGGGAAACAAAGGTAAAGACAAGTTAAATGAGTTGTGTAATGTGGCAGCAAAGTTCCAGAACAGAGTCCCGATATAGGTCCATGGTAAGAGACTACAGAGTTACATACTGGCTAGAGGAAGATTACTATGAGAAAAAGACTTGTTTTTTAAATTAATCCCTAAATAAAAGTCAATCAGTCAACTAAAAATCTGAAACTGTTGGAGATTTATTGAATTTAATGTAATTGAATTACTGAAAATTTACTAAAATGTTGGTATTCTATACAAATATCATGATGGATCATTTAAAATACTCATTCTGAATAAATTAAGAGTAGATTTTTTTTTTTAAATCATAAGTTATCAGAGTTAAAGGATAAAACACTGATTAGTTCAGTAATTTCTGAATAGGCTGTGCCTTCGAGGGAAACAGAAGTTGCCAATGCCCACACAAAGTCATCTGTCTGGCCCCTTCAGTTTGGGCTTTTCCTTTCTGCTTTACTTTTGACAGAAGAAAATCCAGTCTCCAGATGGCTACAGTTTCCAGACAACCCTGAGAGAGAACAACTACTGCGTTGTCCGCTACACACTGCTCCCCAAGAGATGCAGAGCTGGAGCACCAGAGACAACAGCTTGCCCTGAGTGCAATCATGGCCAGCCGGAGCCACATGGGCATCTCTTGGCTCTGCTAAAGATTTACCCTTGGAAAGGTACTGGTCTTACTGTTACTGCAGCAGCTGGATATACAGGGGACCTGTGAAGAAGCCTGAATCTGGGAGCTCACGTCTGACCTTTCTAAAGGATGTCTATAGACACTCACTATATAAACAGACATATGGAGTCAAAATTATATCAAACATCAGCTGCCTGCTGTGTCTTTCCACCAAAAATGCTCAGATTAGCACTCCATAAATTCTGCAGGTGGCAGAAGTGCATGGACACTCCATAATCCACTCCGGAAAGAAACACAAACTGATTATCTTAAGCACGCAATGAAAATAGCTTCTGCTAATACAGACGACATAGTGAAGCAAACTACAAAACATATACGTGATCTTCTCCTACTTTAAGAGATAAGGGAATGGTAATACAAAAACTAGAGATGGGAAGCTGGTGGCAAAGTCTTTGCCACAGCTGGATTCTTCCTCTCCTCTTCGTCAAATTAGAGTGAGAAGGTCGATTTGGAGAGAAAGGGTTACACTGAGAAAACCACAGGCAGACGCGGAAGCATCACCAGCTTAGCCCACTCAGGAGCTGAAGTGTAAAGGAAAGGCCAGATCAGGTAAGATTTGGGCCTGACTGGAATGATGAGGTAGGACAGCACAAAAATCCTGAGTAAAGGAAGTTTTGGCTACCAGTGAGGAGAAGTGATGCACAGTGTTGCAGGGCACGTACGCAGAAATGGCTAAAAGGCAGAACTACAGAAAGACTTTTGTTGGCAGCTCTTGCTCTCTCCATTAGCTGTGTCTTCTGAAAAAAAAAAAAAATCCATCTTTGCTTCAGTTTCCCACTGAGCTTCCTTTTACTTGTTTTTCTTCCCCATCTTCTATTTCTATCCAGCATCGCTTAGAAATATAAGCCACAGACTCAGTTACCATCTCCACTCTGTTGTTTTGTCTATCAGCTACAAAACTCTAAAATGTTTGCTGTCTTTTTAAATGACAAAAACAATCCTTAAGTTTTCACTGCAACCACTTTTTTTCACTGAATACCACCATGAGATCTGTCCTGCAGTATATAAGGATCCTACATCCAGAATTTGCTTCAGGATTTAGTCACTTGGTTGCAGAAGTCTGCCACATTACCACCCATTCTCTTTCACTGCAGAAGCAGGAAAAGTACCCTTTCCTTGCAGCTGCTGTTCACATTTGCTTTAAATGCCAAAGAAGGTGTATTTATACCGACATTGTAGACCGTAAACTGGAGGACCTGAGAAACAGGTTCACTCTGCTTTCTGCCACTGGCAAAAATATTATTTCAAACAACCGTAACTAGATTCTTCAAAAAAAACCCCATAAGTCAAACCACCAAATCTAAGATTTCTTATGTTGAGAAATTTTTGGTGCTTATTTTATTCTTACTGGCCAAAAGCTAGTCACCAATGAATTTACAGGTACCAAAATGGTTAAGGAGGAGGACGATTACACATCATATACTTAACACTGCCAGCAGAATAAGACAACATCACTGAAAATGGAAGTCTACCCTTCCCTTGCGTCCCATCCTTGTCCACTCGGCTCCCACACATACATCCATCTTGCAGATATATATCCACCTTACGTAAGCATTTGTGTAATTGCATACTGAACCAGACCAGGGAATGAACCCGCATGCAGATCAAGCTTTTCTTTGTGAGTCTAATTTTAACTCGTTAGTTTGCCAATCCCCAGCTCGGAGGAGGAGGAGCAGAAATGAATAGAGGCAGCATGGCCTCCTTCTGCATCAACAGCAAGTTATACATCCAAACCTGCCCAGGGAACCACCTCGTCTAGAGTCTACCCTCTGTCTCACACTTGAGACACCTAAATTGTTGTCTAAACAGGACAATACAAATCAATTAGAGTGAAAAGGAATTTTTTTTTTTTCCCTTCTCAACCTCTGCAATTTAAGACTCATGGACAAATTTTGGTCCATCAGAACATGTTAACTCCACCCCTCTGTATGTGAATCAAAATTGTGAGTTCAAAGGTGTGTCAAACATTGAGTATTTTCATTGTTGTTCCATCTAAAAGAATTTTGCTGTTGGCTAATCTCTTTAATTTGTAAAATAACACACATCGTAAACTTAAACATTCTAAAGCTGTAGAAGGACAATACAAGAAAAACCGAGAAATTCTTCAGACAACAAGTTATCATAAAAACACTTTAAGAACATGGCTCATTTTACAAAGTTAGTTTATATGACTATTGCAATGAGCAAGCTTCTTATTTCAGAATGCTGAAAGCGACCATTTAACACAATCTTAGGGGGAAGGGGGCGGGGGGGAAATCATCCACATTTCTTTGGTAAGTTTGATTTCCAACATTGTTTTTTCAACCGGTAGTTTTAATAACATTAAGCAGTATTCTAAAGAACTGCTCAAGGATGTAAGTGGAATCTTAAATCAATTCCTCAATATGGTTTCTGTGCACTTAAAACATCTCATAGGTAATACCTGCCTCCAGGAAAACGTATCCTATTACAAATAGAAATTGCTTTTATCAAGTTCTAAAGGAAATGGTCTCTGCCTGCTTTTGTCCTTAAGCAACTAACATCAACTACAGAAGGGTTATTAGCACAAGAAAAAGTGCCAAAATCCTTTCTGCTGCTAACATGAATGCTCACTGTGAACAGTGTATGGAAGATCTCCATTTTTAGATGTCTCTGCAAAGTAAGGCCTTTGCTGAATATTCCTGTAGAGTCTAAAGAATTCACATTTGGGGAGGAGGGGACAAAGTATGGTCCTGAAATACCATACTCTCCGTGCTGCCTCTTCTAACTTATTATTGACTCAAGGTACGGAGCACAATTTTAGATCTCATTCAAGTGGACAGTCCACAGCGTATACAGAGCACTTAAAAAAATAAAAGCTTAGGACCAAAAGGTTCTTTCTCTAATATTTATCTATATTAACCTCTCGATCATAATGAAATGCCTGAGCAGCTAGCAGAACCAGCAAAGCCTCCCTCCTCTCATGCATGGCTTTCAGGAACGCTGCTATGTTGAAAAAGTAAAATTGTCATTGCCCAACAACATGCAATCCAACAACAAAAATCCCACTCCAAATGGCTTGATAGGAGAACAGATGTATGGATTTTTATAGATTTAAATCAGCTCCAAGGTGTAAAAGCTGACACAATGCTATTCAAAGAAATGAAAACTCTAATGCTCCTGTCCCATATTCTGTACCGGTTTGAATCTTGCCATAAAGGAAGTTACTGCTGAATATTTTTTAACTGACAGAAATTAAGAGCTTAGTCAAAAAAACCCAACCTATACCTAAAAAGCCACTTCGCACCTTTCAGCTACCTTCAGGATAAGCAAGCCAGAAACTAAATAACCCACAATATTAAAAGAAATTGAGAGATATGGTACAAAAAAAATTATTCTCTAGATTGCTACTTTCTAGAAGTATGAGTGTGAGCATATTTAGTGTTGTAATTTGCCTCAGTTTGAGCACTTTGCTAAATTTGAACTTGCATTGCAAGAGTTTAAGCTGACGTAAGTCTTACATCACAAGAGATTCAAGGTAAACATGAAAGGTGTGCTAATTTAGAACCACAGTTGAATTCAATCTTTCAAAAACACTTGCACTTTCATTAAGAATTACAAAGGTGCATTTAAACAACAAAATAATCTGCTCTAATGGCAGATGATGCTAGAACAAACTGTTGAGCTTTCTGCCATCACCTTCAGCCTCACGCTTCTGCGCCAGCTCCCACACACCCGTGGGCTCCCAGTGAGATCCCTCAGGGAGCTAATCCAGCAGAAAACAAGCTCTGCAGGAGAAGAAGGAATACTTCCTGCAGGTTTAACTCCCTGAATGAGCTCACCGTGACTCAGGTGAGCGTCACCTGCCAGGCCATTAAAATGGGTGGCAATGCCTAGTGGTAGCGGAGGGGAATGAGACCGTCTCCTTGTGGTAGAAACTATCCTTCAGGTCAGCCCAAGGACAGGGCATGTTCTGCAAGTCTGGAAGTTCACATTGCTCACCAGTTTTCTTACTCTGCCATGCTTTTGCTGGCTACTGCTGATCTTAAAAATAACCTAAGAGTAACAATTTTAAGGTATCTAAAAATACAGTTCCATTGAGAACCAGAGTTTTTTTAAAAAGCACATACAGTATTCTAACTTCTTTAAAAACTCTTTAAGACAGTACCAAATTAAGATTTAAACAATGTTCTTTGCATACCTCCAAGCAAGTACTCTTGCAAACACCTAACCTCCCATGTTTCTGTTTTTTCATTGCAACATTTGTTAAATCGATTCTGAAGGTCATTTCCATGGCTCGGGAGAATTTGACTAATATTATGATAAGTATTCTTGAAGAATCTGATTTTTTTTATTTTTCTTTTTTTTAAGAGGCAATGAAATAAGCATAACATGACTTTTATAGATGTTACCATCTTTGGTCTACATCCAAATGCATGCTAAAAATAGTAAGAACAGAGTTATATTAAGCCAGGAAAGTACAAGGTGTCTCAATGCAAAATTTGGTTTACATAAAATAGCAAAATATTTTTCCAGCGGTTGTAAATTAAAACAGCTAAGAGAAAAACACCAGACAAACTGCTCCCCATATTAAGAGGACACTGAAGAATCTCTCACATATCATGCGAGAAACTGATCCCAGCAAGATCATGCCTGCGGTACCATTCTTAGAAATAAAAATCACAGGTATGAATAAAAATTAAAGACATGTAAAATTTTTGGTTAACTGAGAATTTAAATTGGCTACTAAATGACTACATTATCTCCTAATTTCAAGAGCAGACAGGACACATCCAAAATAACATCATTTTTTTCTTACTGTATTCAAGATACAAAATAACTATTTGAAAAGCCTGAATTCTTCAGAAATCTGTAATAATTTTTAAAGAGGCAAAAGATTCTGAATACACACCCTTAAATCACCAGTGTACCAAAGCAATTTTTTTAATGGTTTCCTTTCTCTCACTGAGGTATCCCAGAATCCATTAGCTTAAATTTATTTGCATACCAGAAACACATTAAGACTTCACAAATTTCTCTTCTTCTCCCTTCCCAATTATGCCAACATCAGTCAAGCACTGTCATTCCAGAGCCATGAAAAACAGTCACCTTTTTTGTAACAGCAACAAATGACCTCCCAAAGTTTCAAGAGGAAGGAGAGACATCAGGCACCTGCTTTGTTGCAACTCATCAACAACAGAGAAGACCTGTGGAGCAGCAGCACTAGTCATGCAAAACACCTGGTGCTGCAGGCTGGAAATAGCAACACCAGCAAAAAAATTCTCTCGGGTATTTGTTATTATTATCCTAGATACCATCTTGTATTTCCTATCATGATATCAAGTTCGTGTATGGCATTTGAGAGTATATATATTTAATAGTTCCATGAACCCATACGCTTCCCTTAAACATAGCTGAATAGAGACTTTTTCAGGTGTTCCTTCTCAAGCTGCATCTAATTACAGCTCAGCACTCTGCCAAAGCAACAGCTGTCTCCTTAGGAAAGTAATAATTGTAGCATGAAAATCAGGGTTGTATTTGCTTCCTGCTTCTGCTCATGATTACTATTCCAAAGGCGAAAAAACACCCCACACACAAAGATTCTAACATCTGGAACTTAACAGAAAAGCTGGCAATAAATACCAAGGAATGAGGTTAAAAAAATGATCCATACCAAAACCTGTAACGTCACTTTTGGCCACCTTTTAGGTATCATGACAAAAATTAAATAAAATATATTTCAGAAGATGCCTGTGACTTCTTTTCCATGCCTGTCTTAGTTTATTCCTATCTTTTAAGAAAATGTTTGCTCTACAGCCAAAAATTAATGCAAGTCCCTATTTACCATTAAAGACTCCGTAACACTCCCTTTCTCACAAAACTCAATTAGTGATGGAAAGTTTCTGGACATGCATCCCTATTTTGACATACTGGGGCAACTACGAAAAATAACCAAATAAAAGCAGTGGCTTTATACACAAATTGCACTACATTTCCTACCATACCTACTACTGATATTACAATAGCATAACTACTAGAACAGATTTGGCATGTTAACCAGCATGTTGTTTGCCTCATGCCACAAATTCTAGTTACAATGCAAGCAGCAGCAAGCACTATATCCATATTAGTACTCTTCTTTTTGCAACCCTTGGTAGCACTTCACTTAAGTATGAGCAGTGGTGGGAAACTTGAAGGAGAAAAGGGTAACTAAGACAAGGCAACTGGCTGCCCTTGTAATCTGCAGTCAACTTAAAGAGCCACTTCAGGTCATGAGAAATTTCAAGATGACAACTCTTTCATAGTTCTCTTCCCACGGTCAGAAAAAAAATACCACATGGAAAAGAAATACTCCATGAAAAAACTACTCTTTCAGTAGCTTTTATGGTAACTTGCACGTAAGCCAAACAATGTGCAAGGGTATCAATCACTTTCCTACTGAAATGCCTTTTCAAAGTCATGCACGGACCTATAAGAATGTTCAACCAACATATATCATTTGGCTCATGTATTGTTTTCGGATATTGATATCTGCAATCCTTTTACCGGATATAGCATCATTGTCTGAGCTCATATGACTCAGATAAAAACAATGTGAAAACATAGTTTGTTTTCATGTTTAAAGTCTCCATTGGTCTCCTGCAACAATAACAGGAAGAGCTGTACGGATCGATACGCAAGATTACTAATAGGGACTTTTCTTCTCCCTCACAACAACAAGCATGTGGAACTTACTTAGCCAGGTAATACATGCAACACTTACCAGATCTCTGTGAAGCACCCAGTTTGCATGGAGGTAATGGATTCCATCGAGGATCTGGTAGAGGAGGGATTTAACCATAGATCTTGGCAACTGCATGGGCTTTTTATTTGCTTTTGAGGCACGGTGAAACTTGATGATATGCTAGAAATAAAACAAGTAGAAATATGAAGCATGTTAGATAAGTAGAAAGGTTTTTTGTTGTGTTGGGTTTTTAAACTATTAACACTAAATAATGAAATGAAATGCAAAGTTTGTTGAACTTTGCAATTAAAAGTAATAGTGATGTGCTCATAATTTTCTGAAATTGTTTTTATTCTCTGAGTTGCCTTAAAAAAAAACCCCGAAAAACAAACAAAAAAACCAACCAGCTGTCAAGCTTTTGTTAATATCTAAAGACTGGCTACTTACCTCCACTAAAGGGTCTTAGACATTCTCCTCCCTCCCTCTTCCCCATTTGGGAACCTCTTATCCTCAGCTGCTAAAGCAGAAGCTTCCCAACTGGCAGTATCTTACCAGAAAGAGGATCATACTCTGCTTTCACACCTTCCCCCCCTCTCCTCTTCAAAAACACCCAGGGCAGAGTGCTTGCAACTACTTTACTGTTCCCCTCTAAATCAGAATCCCAGTAGAGAGAGAGATCAAATAAATATATTTAAATAAATATGGGGCGAGGGAGGAGAGCAACAACTCCAAAAACCCCACACCACTACATTAGGGTGAGATCATGTTCAAACATCTAAAAATGGTTATAGTCTCACTTCCAAGTTTTGGCTGCATACTTCATTGATGATGACAAGCTAGTGGCTCTTGGATTACAGAAGTCAGTCAGCCCACTAGAGGACAAATACCACTTGAAAACATGGAATGCAGAAAGGGACCCCAGCATTAGTCGGTTGAAGGAATGAAAAAAAGATCATGAAAAGATTGCTGAGAGATCATGCGATATTAATAAACTAATTAATATTTATTTTAAGATCAATGTGGAGATGATGGGTTAGGTTTGGTTTTGCTACCCTGTACAAGAAATAAAGTGGAGCGAGGCCGTTCTACCTTTTCAATCCTCAGACAAGGTGGGGCTACGCAAGGCACAAACGCAATCTTAACATATTGCCATTCAGCAAACAATTAAATGCATTCATTCAGATGAAAAAAAGGAAAAAAATCTCCTTTTTGAAGGCAATTCAAAGAAGCATCTCAAATAACAAAATAGTTTTCAATTATGTGCTTTTTGAAAGACAGAAATAATAAAGGCAGTTTGCATTTTTACTGAGAGCGATTCAAAATGCTAATCTGTAGAGTGACAAGACTACTAATCACCCAATTCTTTAAACAGGATTTGTCTCATTCAGGATCATCCCCCTCCCCAGGTTGAAGAGGGAGCCAATGGCTGAGCTTTCATTAGACCTCTGCTCCCTCCACCACCCCCCCCGCCAAGTTCGCCACTACTGTTCCCAATGAAAATGGAAACGGGTTAATGTTTCCTCATGCTAAATGCTACCTCTGGCTGTCACCAGTACTTTAGACACAGTCAAACTGTGCTTAGCAAAGGTGTAGACAATATCATTTAAAGACAAATTTAAAAAAAGAAAAAAAAATTAATCAGAACAAGAGCCGACTTACTCCCTACCAATGGCAATGTTCCCAGTGAGCCTTCCACTGCTACACGTACAACAGTGATGGCTGTATGTTAAAAAGTAGTATAAGAGAAATCTACAGGATTATTAGTTTTTAATATACAAATAAGGATGAGTAAACAAACCAAGCTCTTAGTACCTGATCTTTTAATTGTGCAATCACTCTGAAAACTATAAGGGAAAGCCTTAAGGGATCATTTCCTTAGAAAATTTTTTTTCTTGTCATGTCACAAGAAGATTCTGTGCCCAAACTTCAACTGGGAGTCCCTACCTTCCAGTACTGCACAATGGTCACCAGATAATGACCCTCATGTGTAATTACAATATGATTTATAAAGCAGTAACGATACCATAAACCCTCAAATTAATAATTAAAACACAGTATGAAAAAAATAGAGGAGCAAAGGTCACAGAGATCCATAAACCCAGCTCAGCCCTTTTTCAAAGTGCATGTAATCCCTAAAAGGGATTTTCTGTACCCATTTAAAAACTGACTAGTATCCACACAAAACATTATTCCTTATAATAAAGGCATATAGAAAATGAAACTGAAAGAGAGATGCATGAGACAGAATGGGACACTAACCATTTATGCATTGAGGAGCAACACGCTGCCTCTACCACAGCCCCTCCGGTACCTCCTGAGGAAGGGAGCAGGATGGCACTAGGCTGGTGCCCTCCGGCTTCTGCCCCTGCCCTTCCCTGTGGCTCCTTGGTTCCTTCCAACAGATTTGAAACCCTGCCGAAGGTTTTTGTCCTGTGAGAAACTAAAGGACGGAGCAGATGCTTAAAGCAATGTAAGAATCTCTTCAGGAACAAGATATTATTTTTCAGTCAGGCAGCTACCAGTATGCCAGGGCCATCCACTAGATTGGCAAAGCAAAGCTTACACCAGAGTAGAGGAGGGGAAGGTTTCGTGCAGCGGCTCAAAGCGGAAGCATCCCTCTTTCTTCTTCTCACTCCACAGGAATGCCTAGGTGAATTTTTGAGGTGAACTGCTGAGCTTTATGTATGCAGGTTACCTCTAAACCGGAGCTAGCACAACTACATCGGCGCAACACTAAGCTAAGTTACCCAGCCAGACCTGCCAGCTGAGGCTCACCACCACATTTAGCAAAGCTCACGCTCCAGAAGACGGCAGAGCTTGCTCTTATCCGTCTCCAAAATATCACTTAGACACATTCTAAATCATCTTGCTCTGATGCTGGTTTGTCTCAGTCAGAAAGGCTAAGAAAGCACACTCCTTTCTTGAAGGAGCTGTTGAATTGCAGAAGTGAAGTAAAACTCATGGTTTTGCTTTAAGCAAGCAACACCACCATTAGATAAAATTCAATTTCCTACAAAAGCAAATAAAAATTGTTGCCAATTTAGTCTACAGAAGTTTATATTCAAATTGCAAACTTCACCCCATCACAGTTTAGAGAACCGAACAAATATTAAACTAAAAACATACTGCAGGGCCAATAGTACAGGGAACTGAAAAGCTGAATTTGCCCCATGCCATTGGAATGAATCCACAGTGCTTGTGACCAAGTCCTACTCTCAAGAGTTTTGTAAAACAAAGTAGGTCATCCAATTTCTTGTATGCAACGAGCCATACGAAGAAAGACAAACATATAGAACCAGCACAAACCCACAATTTTAATAGCAATGCCTATCTAAGAAACAGAAGGGCAAATAGGTGTAATTACTGAACAGCATCTCTTCTACTAGAGGCAGCAAGCCCAAGCTTTTTCTTATTTCTTTATATTTTCAGAAATATATTTATATGGCCCTACCACTGTTGTGGAAAAATATTCTTCAAATTAAAACAAACAAAACTGCAAAACACGACCATCAAAACAAAATAAATGAAAAATCATAACATTTTGACAAAAGTTTTGGGGATCAGGCAGATCAGGTGTCCAGAAAGCTCCAAAGCAAAGGGTGCCATATTGGTGCAAAGATGCTAAAGGAATGTTTTAACTTGAGCAATTCTAATGACTTCTGCTATGGCAGGGAGATGTACTCTTTCCATGTCAAAACAGTTAAGATTTAATAGTTTAAAACCAAGACCTCAGGTACAGAATCGGGTGCAAGTGCCAGCACAGACTGGGATTTCTTGATACATAACTGCACTATGCAAGGGAACAAAGCATCCTCTACTAGCTTCTTAGCTCCTGAATAGTCCCAAAGTACAGCCTCAAGTACAGCACGTAACAGCCATAATCTTCAGCATAATGAAGGTATGGATAATGTATGGGAATTATAGGAATTGTAACCTACATTTCCCAGATGACTGCCCTAACCACTAGGCTTCAAAATCACACTCCTCCTTTCTCTGATTCAATAAATCTTTTTGTAAAACAGCACAGGATCAAGACTGTTCCGTGAGCTGGGAGTACAGACCTCAATCCTGACAGGTATGAAGGACATTCTGCAGCTCTCCCTGGGAACCAGGTGCTCTTGGACATTGCAGCTTCTAGCTTTCCGGTATGCTCAAGTTCTTTGCTGAATCTTACCCCTAGATGGATAGCCACTAAGAACAAGGCATAAGGATTTCTATGATTCTGTAATTGATTCCCACAATCCAGTCAAGTCAGATGGGCAAGTTTGTAGCATGATAATGAGCAAGGTCAAACAGCATCAGCCAAAGCCCTGATAGAAATTAATCTGGCCAGGGATGTTAAGGGCAACAAGAAAACCTTCTATAGGAATGTTAGTGATAAAAGGAGGACAAAGGAAAATATGGGTACCCTCCAGAATGAAACAGGTGACCTGGTTACCCAGGATATGGAGAAGGCTGAGGTACTCAACAACTTCTTTGCCTCAGTCTTCACTGGCAAGTGCTTGAACCACACTGCCCAGGTCACAGAAGGCAAGGACTGGGAGAATGCAGAACCATCCACTGTAGGAGAAGATCAGGTTCGAGAATATCTAAGAAACCTGAAGGTCCACAAGTCCATGGGCCCTGATGAGATGTATCCGCTGGTCCTGAGGGAACTGGTGGTTGAAGAGCCAGGCCACTCTCCATCATATTTGAGAAGTCCTGGCAGTCTGGAGAAGTTCCCACCAACTGGAAAAGGGGAAACATAACCCCCATTTTTAAGAAGGGAAAAAAGGAAGACTCAGGGAACTACAGGCC
>VXBL01000373.1:1556831-1642531 GCA_013400195.1 Aramus guarauna | reverse complement strand
CCTTGACAGGCTTAAGACGTGGGCCCGTGCGAACTGCATGAAGTTGAACATAGCCAAGTGCAAGGTCCTGCATGTGGGTCAGCACAACCCCAAGCACAGCTATAGGCTGGGCAAGGAATGGATTGAAAGCAGCCCTCAGGAGAAGGACTTGGGGGTATCGATTGATGAAAAGCTCAGCATGAGCCAGCAGTGTGTGCTTGCAGCCCAGAAAGCCAACTGTGTCCTGGGCTGCATCAAAATAAGTGTGACCAGCAGGTCGAGGGAGGTGATTCTGCCCCTCTACTCTGCTCTTGTGAGATCCCACCTGGAGTACTGTGTGCAGCTCTGGGGGCCCCAGTACAAGAGAGACATGGAGCTGTTGGAGTGAGTCCAGAGGAGGGCCATGAAGATGATCAGAGGGCTGGAGCACCTCCGTCTCCTGTGAGGACAGGCTGAGAGAGTTGGGGTTGTTCAGCCTGGAGAAAAGAAGGCTCTGGGGAGATCTAACTGCGGCTTTCCAGTATCTGAAGGGATCCTACAAGAAAGATGGTGAGGGACTGTTTATCAGGGAGTGTAGTGATAGGACAAGGGGTAATGGGTTTAAGCTGAAGGAGGGTCTGTTTAGATTAGATGTTAGAAAGAAATTCGTTACTGTTAGAAATAAATTCTTTACTGTGAGGGTGGTGAGGCACTGGAACAGGATGCCCAGAGAAGCTGTAGAGGCCCCATCCCTGGAAGTGTTCAAGGCCAGGTTGGATGAGGCTTTCGGCAATGTGGTCTAGTGGATGGTGTCCCTGCCCATAGCGGGGGCGGGGGTTGGAACTACATGCTCTTTAAGGTCCCTTCCAACCCAAACCATTCTATGATTTTCCCCATCTTTTTTCACTGTCACTCCCTAAAGCTAACTTAATTCTCCAATTCTGATAGAACACCCGGTCACAACTGGAAAATGCCTAGCCGTGTTCAGCAAAAGTTTAGGGAAGTCGTAACTGTCAGTGTGCACTGTATCAATTGCATGCTACAGAATAGAAACCCGTCTCCAACGTTAGCCAGCCATATTTCATTTTAATGACTTCATCATAACATTGTAGATACAAGCTCTCCTTCTGATATATCCAAGACACTTCAAAATGTTTGTCGTACAAGGTAAAGGAAACTCCAAGGAATACTGAATTCTATTCAGCAAAAGTAGCCAAGTCTCTTTCCTCTTCTGTGCAACTGTATTTTCAGATTTCCAAATCTTAAAAACATGCTGCCACTGATTGGATTCCAAAAGCATTGTGAGCCAATTAGGTATTCACTTTTGAAAATAAACATAAAGTAAAAATATTTCTATTGCTTTTGCATATTTTGTTCTAAATTTAAACAAGGCATCAACTTTGTGGCAGTGGCTTTAAGTCTGCATTCTAAATTAATTTAATACTTCATTGACCAAAATTAAAGTATAGATTCATTAACATTCTAGAAAAGTAATGAACCTTCCAGAGGTTTGCTATAATTTGCTATTTGCAACCTCTAGAACTATTGGTTTTATTTACTAACTGCATATTCCCAATTTGGAACTTTAAAAAATATAATAAAATTGAGAGGAAAAACAGATGAACTAGCTTATTTCTGCAGGACCATTTGAGCTTTAGCAAAGCCAAGACCATATAAAATGATAATAAAGAAGTGAAAGAGCTAAGCTTTCCAAAAGAAAACATAGAGGTGACTCATGAAACAGTATTCAATCTAGTCGTTCATCTGCCTTCTGTGCTACCTAACATGTTGCAATTGGTTTGAAAATTGGCTGATGAGGAACTACGCACATTTTCTAAATTCTCCACCATAAACAAAGTAAACATAATGCATGACAATATAGAGGAAACTCATTTAGTTTGTTCCATGAAAACCTCTACTATTTACCCAGCAGTTAAATTAGCATTCAAAAAGATTCTACTTTTAGCCTGCTTCCAAGGAAGTCAGACTGATGCAAATATACTCTCTCCATGTTTCTGTCAACCCACTCCTGATTCCAAGAACTGCTGTTCAGTATGACAGAGGTTAAAACAAACAAGTCAGATCTGGAAAGTTTTCACAGACGTAGAAGCCAGCTAGAGGAGTTTTATGTATGTCTCAGTACATGAAGTTCCAGAACGAGCTCCCACCTCAACAGATCTATGAGGTCTATGATCCATAGACCTCAAGACACAACCCTCTAGAACACCTGACTTCTTGAGGAGTTCTGCTTAGGCCAATGCTTGTTTCAAAATTACATGCATCTCCAATAAACTGAAATGCAATCAGATCAGAGATGCCTCTCCCTGCTGAAGTAAATTATCTGTTTGCTCCCACACTTTAGTAAAACCCTGTCTTTCTATCCAATCCCTAATCCAACCTTTGAGAATAAAACAGAATTATGTCAATGTGCCAGTAAAAAGTAAAGTTATATTTTAATATTGAAGAGATGGAAGCTTGGATATACATTAAATTTGTGCTAAAGTCAAGAGGAAGATTCAGACTATATGGCTTCAGGTCTTATTTTAAACATAAAATGATTTCCACCTTCTCTCTTCAGCAATCGATACTCAAAAGTGTTGAGCATTAAATGTAAAGCATTTAAAAGACTATGGAAAAATACATCAAAATCTAAAGGTGATATAAAAACTAAACGTGCATTGTTTGCACAAGTTTCAAAAAGAGGAAGCAAAGATAGACCCACCTAACCTGAATAACGTTTGTTTGCTCTTCCAAAGATAAATCACAGCTTCATAAGCCTACATCCAGGACTCACCAAAGCTTTAGACACTAAAAAAAATTTTGTCAGGAGTATATCACAAGTAAAATAAAATAAAATCAAAACAGAAGTGAGTAAAAGTATTTCCACAGTGATCACTTAATGCTTCAATTTTGGGACCATTACAGTAATTAATACATAACAGTCCTTCAAAAGACGCGGGAAAGAAGTATACCTCAACAGCCTCCCTCTAAACAATGTCAGTAGACTGCCATCATCAAGTATCATCTTTAGAATGTCATTAACCAAAATGCCTAATGAAAATACCATTGCCAAGTGACAAGAGGTCAACATTTTAAGTAACAGTGAGGGGAGCTTTAATACATTAACTTTTGCTAATGCCAACTTGGTTTAAATACCTAAGCTTTGAAGCACAGAGCAGACAAACAGATTCAGTATAATTTTCCCAGGTTTTGCTGTGGTCTTACTAGGTCTTCTAGTAAGATCTTTCAGATCTAAATATATCAAAATAACTCTATATGATTAAAAAAAAAATAAATCAGAATTTAGCTACCCTTTCAGTACATATCTGAAACCCTCAATATTCCCGCCACTCTATTCACATTAATTTTTCACACACTTTATGCATTTGTACCCTTGCCTCTTTGAGGTCTGTTTCTACTGTTATCTCCTCCAATTCTTATGCTTCGTGGTATAGAAAATGAACCTACAAATCCCTACAATTTGGCAGAAAAAGTGAGTTTCATGACATGACAAGCACATTCTCAGAAGCGACAGCTATCAAGAAGGAATGGCGCTGCTCTCTAAGAAATCCAGTCGTCACTTTAGTGTCAAAAAGACCCCATCCATTATATTCAGAAGCGATAAATCGTGTTGTAAAGACTTTCCGTAGCAATGGCCAATGATAAAAATTGTAACTGTAAAGCAATCAATCAAAAACTACGTCAGCCCAGTCCCTTCTGCCCCAACAAAACTTATATTTGAAAATTTCTGCCAGCTAGCAGAATCCTGTTTTGGTAAATACGTACACAACAGGAAAGGCTGCATGAAGAATCACCTAATGGAGCAGGACTGAATTAAAAGAAAAACATACACATGACTAGAAAACTAGAAGAGAAAAAAAATCTTATACACTGAGAAAGGTATTTTCATGTCTATAAAAATATTTGTGATCAGCTAGCATCTGAATTATCCTCATGACTAAAAGCTAAACTGAAGCCTAGTTGAAGTAAGAATTACAACTGATTACACCAGATTTGAAGAATATAAGTGTTTTCTAATAGATCTGAGTTTTATGTGATTAAACAAATGTGCAAGTTTATCACACAAATCATTATGCAACACCCTCAGAATTTCATTTAATATCTAAGAACATTATTCAAAATACTGTTAGCTGAAATTAAGTTTATTTATTTGTATATTGAGAATGTCAGCTAGTGTCATGAAATTTACGTGCAGGAAGATTATTTCCTCCCTTCTATTACCTGACGATTATTTTTAGGTACACACAACTATGCTTATAATCTCTATCCTACATTTTTAGAAAAGCAGAATGTATACACAACAAGTATTTTATATAATACAAAGCCAGTCTGTCTATACATATTTATTATTATTAAAGATAGTTTAATTTTACTCCAAGTTTCTCAGTGGTATTTGCTGCTAAGCAGTTAGTTCTTCGAGATCACTGAAATCTAATAATAGAGAAGCATTCAACCACACCTAAAAAATACCTAGATCATGGTTTAACTGGTCTTAGATAGTGAATGTAGCATCACATTCAGTATTATCAAATCATATTTAATAATTTATTCAATGACTCATTAAGAACCAACAATATTTTTATGGCTATAAAACACATTCAATACATTCTATTGTGATAAAAACATCACTGTTCCAGAATGAGATAAATCAGAAACTACTTTTTTTTTTTTTAAAGTTACAACATAGGTTTACAGAATAGGTGATCTTAAAGCTTTTAAGTTACACTTAGAGAGAATTAACTCTGTACCATAGCTAGAGAAGTAGACACCCTACTAATTCAGAACATAAAAAAGTTACAAAAAATGTTCCTTAGAATGAAAAATCCTATTTAAAAATATAGAGACTGTACAATTGAAGACAGCTTATCTGCAGTACTAAAACAAAAAAATATGTGCTTTAGAAAACATTTCCAATACTAAAAAGCTGATGCTGTAAAAGTACAGGAGACTAGCTAGGAACAACAACAAAAAAAAGCTGTAAGTACTGCAACCTCTCCAATGGCTAAAAGGAACCACACTGACAACAAATAGAATTCACTTCCAGAGCAGATCTCTTAATTTAAACTTTAAGGAAACTTCCATTAAGTAAACACCATGCATTTAGTGTATTTAATATAAATTAGAATAATGTCTTAAAGTGCATGAGCTTTACATAGGAAGTTCTGGACAGCAATATACAACTTAAAACTAAGGTAAAATAAGAACATACGTGACAGTTGAATAGGAAAGTAAGTTATTCCTTCGTGATAGAAGGAACTCGTGCATTTAAAACAACCTTTTTTTAAATGGCAATAAAGAACACAGCAGAAAAATATACATATCAGTCAAAGGAATTACACTTTCTTGGAAAGATTTCATCCATGCATAGTTTGTAAGACTATAAAATTCTAACTGTGTACTGGAAAAGGTAACAAAGATAGCATCAGTTCAACTCATGGACTTCAGATTAACTCAGCTATGTGTTAACTGAGTTATATTTTTCTTATCTCAATATAAATTAATCAAGGCAGAAAAACTGGATACAATTTGGATTAAAAGCATCCAAGACCTTACGAATAGACATTGAAAAAGGCATGTCCCTCACAAGAGAAGGAAGGGGAGATGGTTGGTTCTGTGACTATAAACATCTGAAGCTGAAAGTTTCAGACATTAGGAATACAAAGGTGTGAGATAGAAGCAACTTACCAGGATTTAAGAAAGGATGTAGCTTATAACGTATGAGATATTCATTCAATGGCATCTGAGGACATACGCATTTTTAACCTTGCATCAGATGCTCCTTTTACACTGAGGTACAAGCTAAGGAATTTTGCCTTTACTTCATAGCACGAGCATATATAAGCAGTGATGACAGTGTAGACAATACACTATAAAATTAACATATGTTGCAAATCCAACAGCCTAAGAACTTTACCAGTTGACAGAGAGTAATAGCCAAGAAAAATCATAAGGAAATAATTTGTGGATTACACTAAGAATGTTGGTAATTAAAGCAAACAAGAGTTATAAATCAATTGGTCAAAAGAATTCCTATGTCCTTAGACATTCTTTATTGTAATCTCATGAATGGCTTTGCATTGTTTTGTATAATGTAACTTGAGAGGTGATGAAGGAAATATCTTTGATAGGCTTTAGTTATGAAACGGTGAATACATTTGTAGGCAAGGACAACATAATAAGTCTTCATCAATACCTGTCAAAAGCAGTTCAAATTAGCATAGCTTTCTTCATCCCTTGGTAATGGTATCAACAGAAGTTATAGCAAATTATAAAGTATGCTGCTATCTGTACTCAAATTTCAGATGTGAGCAGCCTAATCCTTGGGAGTTAAATGCAAAGTGAAAAACAAAAATGTTCTTGCTCACCATAAAAGAACTTTTTAATAAGCTTAATTGGCACCATCACTTTTCCTCATTAGAATGGGACAGTTTTTTTCAGTCTTACACAATGAACAAAATAAGATAGCATCTAATATAGTTTATTCATCTCTTGCCAAATGTTTCCAGTACAGAAGCTGAAAATGTAACGATTTTAATTAAGCTGATGCTTGTAAGTGATGAGCATTTACCCTTCCCATTGAAGCCAATAGGAGTTACTAAAGCTGGGCAGCTTCGAACAGAAGGATGACACCAATACCTACAGACAAATTTTGGTACGTAACTCTAAGCCACCTACATTCGAAACCGTTGGTCTCTGGGAATCTACATCTCTCTAGTGACAGCACATCTACAATTCCAAAACTTAAATCCTTCTAAACTAATACCCGCAATGAATAGACTTATTTTGGTTTTATGTAGTGCTGGGGGAGCACATGGTGCTAAGCACTAATAAAATGTGCCAGTCCCCTGCTACGATTTCTACCCCAAGGAGCTGAAAGGGCACAAGCTGTAAAGCACAGGAAATGCAAAACACAACACAACACAGACAGAATGACAAGTGGTTGTTATTACTGAAATGTGTTACAAAATAAGTGGATTTTCAGGAGGTTTTTGAAGGAGGATAGCGAAGGATCTTTACGTACGTTAATTGGGAGGCTGTTCCATGTGTAGGAGGCAGCGTGGAAAAAGACACAAAGTTGGGAGTGAGCAAAAGAGACAAAAGGGGAATTAAGAGTGATGCTTGGGAAGTGCTGACGGTAAAGGAAATGAGGACCAAGGTTAAGCCACAACCAAGAGTGCCTTGAACATGGCTAACTTTATGCAAGGGTGGAAAAAGAATTCCTGACAAAGGCTTAAGAAGCAAGGAAACACAGGCAATTATACAGGAAAGGAGAAATGATTTGTGTAGCATGTCCCACGGAAAAAAAAAAAAAAAAAGAGTTAGGAAGTGGGAGACCAGTTCACATCAAATAACTAGGGTAACAAACATTTCAGTCTCAAATAATAGAAAATAATTAACTTCACTGAGATTATGACCAATACCCAGTCAGATGTGATAAGCAGTAAGAACATTAGACTGCAGTGATTCTTTATCTAAAGCTATTAAATCATGTGAAAAATCACCATGTTGTGTACAAAACATGTGCCCAAAATAAATTCAAATGGAAAAGGTTAGAAAAAAGGTGTTTTAAACATGCCATTCAACATAGCAGTAACATGTGTTTGTTGTGGTGGTTCTACAAAATGAGTAAACTCAATCGATGCACAAATAAATTCTGTCCATACAGGATTTTAGCCGCTGCATTCCTATGCATCATCACTGTCACTAGTTGTGAGAAATACACAAACTCTCAGTGTATACTGAACTTTGATGAAAAAAAAACTTTCAAAATACAAAGCTGCTACCCCATGCCAGAAATCAAATTAAATATTTTTAAGCCTATGAAGGGGAATGAAATACTATGACTTTATTTGTTCTGAGCCAGAAGTATCATTTTGCATGGTCTAAGTTCACTTTCCTTCCAGATTACAATTTTGTGTTATGTACAAGTAAATATTGATTAGCTCAAGAGCTAAGTACAAAAAAATTGAGCAATTTGTCAGTAACATTACTAATACCAACTTCTGTATTACTGAAGCCTTCAAAAATAATACTGGAATTAATATTACCGCTTCCTCTCCTTGCCAGTATTTTCAAAGGAATTATAAACCTATTGATCACTCTTCAGTAAAGGTTTGATATCTTTTGGGTTTAAACACAAATCCAGGTCCAAGCAACTTACACCTTATTAATAGGTGTGGAGCTTGAATAATTGTATCTGAGTTCAACTCATGATGACATTGATGTCCACCTCTACAACAGTTTACATCAAATCGTATCATATTTTGCTGGAAACTTAAAACCAGACATCTAAGTCTCTACTCTTCTTCCATATAGTGATAGTCCCTCAGTAGGCCCAATTAGCAGTACTCACTTTTTTTCTTGTTTCCCCTCATACTGTCACAAACTCACTGTTTAGAATTAGACAATTGAATGTTGATCACTTCCACTATATCTCAGTGAGAGGACTCAGTAAAGCAGTCCATCTCCTTTTTTTTTTTCTTTTTCTTTTTTTGTGTGTGCACACTGCAGGAAAAAGAAAACATTAAATACATTTCCAAACTCTGTTTCAGAAGGCCTCAATTTAGGAATGCTTTCTTTAACTCCAATTAAAGCTTGTAGGAAAATTCTTTGAGCTTCAAAATGAAATCTGACTTTAAAAAATTCCACATAGCCTTTTGCAGGTTTTAAAGTATACAAAGAACAAGATGTCAGATCCTTAATTAGAGCACAAGAAATGTATGCGTGTCTGCACTATATGAAGGTACGCCACGCACAGCTCAGTTTGAACAAGCTCGCATTACACTACCTCAAACACTCAGGGAAATCTGTACTTACCCACAAATCATGTTCAGCATAATCAAACAGCAGCCAAACCTTTCTGTCACTGTGAGAAAGGAAAACCTTCTGCAACGCAATCACATTAGGGTGCTTCAACTCTCGTAAAAGCTGCAGAGAAACAGAGAAGCTCTGGTTACTTCCGTGCTTGTTAAGAAAAGCAAACACAACAAAACCCCAGCACAAACAGCAAACAAGTAATTCTAAAACAGGCCCTAGAAAAAAAAGATGCCGCCGATTCAGCACATTACCTTCAAAACGTCAAAATCAGGATACCCACAGCCCCCGAGGCATGGGTTGCTGTTCTGCAAGTGCAGCCGCCCATGGGCTAGCTACATGTCTCTGTCCCACACCCAGCTACCCATCCTACCTATTCATCCCTCTCGTCCTCAGCTTCTATCTTAGAGGATGTTTAATTAAACGCAAACGACACTGTTCTCTTCTCTTATTAAAGGTGAACATGGGAATTTAAGGATGCCAGAATGAAGCTTGTGCAGCTGGTCCAATTCTTTCAGTGGACACCGCAGTTCTTGATCATGATAATTACTATATTACCAATAATTTTCTTTTGCATTGGATCCCTGCCTCACTTGCCTGGAAGCTTACAGGGTTGTTCTTCTCAGAACATAAGAGTGTTTTCAGACAAGAGGTTACCAAAACCCTTTTCCTAACGGTTGTTTCAACTACTGTTCTATAATCCAGAAATAAACCCAAGTTTATTTACTGCTTGCCAGAAAAAAAACCCTAGGTCTTGTGACTAGACAGCACATTAAAGCAGAAACCGCTGCTGAAGTCACCCTTCTGCCAGATTAAATCAGTCCTCAGGAGGAGCTGGGAAGCAGTACTCCCAAAAATATGATTTCCATGGAATCACTCCCCCCCCGCCTCCATCCTGCAGTCACAAGAATGATTGATCACTTCTGTTTTATCTGAAAATTGCTTGCATCTGCAGCACTAGTATATAAATTGCCCAGAATCAATTTATAATGGCAAAACAGTAAATGGAGCAGGTTCCAAGGCATATTTGAGAGAAATGAATCTTCCCTTTTTTCACCTTACAGAAAAAGACTCAAGATGTTTATTTTAGGGGAAAAAATAAGGAAAAAGGATTAATTTTAAATTATACTATCCTTTGGCTATACAGATATCTGTCAAGACAAGAAACCTTGTAAAGAATATTACAATTGCTTAAATCTATTCCACTTTTCCAGCAAATGAAATAATTTAAACGTTTTTTTCTACCATGCAGGAAATGTCTTTTCTTTGTTTATTCCTCTCCCTATCACCAAGGATTGCTAGCCGTAAAAGAAAGAAATTCCACCCTAATGAACCAATCAATAGTCATGCTCAGGTATCACTTACAAAATATAGTAAAAATAATTTTGTCACTTAACAAATAGTAACAACAACTTGCAGAATTATAAACTAACAAAATTCTAGAAATTAAAATTATCTCTCCAACATGCATCAAGAGATGTTGCTGTATACCTTCTCATTAGTAATATTAAAAAGAATTTTCCAATAGGGATTTGATGTAATGCCTCTGCCCTTTTTTTATTTTTTTAATAAAGAGTTATTTTCATTTTAGGATAATTTTTAAACTAGGGAGAGAAGAAACCACACAGGCACATTATTATTTTTTTTTTAACGCTATTAGATTTTTCTTAAAGACACTGTTGGCAGCAACAGTAATATAAAATAATTCCAACTTGTTTGGTTTTGCTGTTTGTTTGGGTGTGTTTTTGGGGGTTTTTTTTTCAGGATGAAATAAAGCATTCTTTCAAAATAAGTAAAACTTTGCAGTAAGAAACAGTCAGAGAGAATATAGTTCCATATCAAATGCTACCATATAATAAAGTTAACAGAAATATTATGTAGAGCATAAGAGTAGAAAGAATGCCTAAAGTGTGCATTAACTGGGAGGTGTTACATGAAAACAAGACTGTATATTCTGCAGCTCTCATTCCAGTCCACCCAGAGCAATGTATGTAGCAGTGGTCATCATCTGTCGGAACAGTCTGATTAACAACTAAAGCCTGAAACCTCTCCTCTTCATGCAAGTCATGAAAAAGGATACTTTCATATTAAAGAAAGTGGTACATTTCTTACCCAAACCAACACCACTGCCATACACACATTTACAATAAGTTATTTCTAACGCATTATTCTCCCCTTGTGATTCAACTTAGATGATGCAACAAGCATCCTTATCCAAACCCAGCACTTTTCACATGGCAAAATCAAACTGTTACTGGTGTGATCTTAAACACTGATTTTTTTTTTGTAAAAAACATGAGAACATGAGGAAGAAATCATTATGTTAGTTTTATACCACACATGTTGAGTTTCTAACAGAGAACGTCTGTATCTGACCTTAGGTTGATAAGAGAGCTCTCGCAGGCCAGCAGACAGTCTCTGCAAAAGTTCTGTCGCTGTATTTTTCAGCTACTGGATGACTGGTTATAGTTGCAGCCATAGATGGCAAGAGCTCCCCCCAAACTCACAAAGTCTGTTTACACTGGTGACAGACACACTCTACCTGCCTGCTTCTCAAACGTGTTCTGCGCGGAAAACCTAGTAATTTGCTAAGCCATATCATAAATGAACACGTTAACAGAAATAAGGTTATTTTTTAAAGTGCAATCTAGAAGATGCCGAGATGTTCCTGATAGCTTAATCACAGGGGCTACAGCAGCCTTATAAATAACAATGTTTTTTTTTTTTCTCTCAAGAGGAGCAGTTACAAAGCAAAATGTTTCAGAGACATGAATGTTTACCAAAACACATCTTAGCTAATAGTTATATTTAGGAGGACATTCACAATTTATACAGAACATTTAAGGACTTGATTCCCTGACTTAAACTCATTCTGTAGTTGTATTAGACACCAACCAATATCAAAAACTAGACTGAAAACATGTCAAATTATCTTGTTCCATCAAACAGTGTGTAATAGAAAATACTGATAAGTTATTATTAAGAGTATTTAAATAAGCTTTTGTATTATCTATCCTGCCCTCCAACAGATGAAGAAATTTGTTAATTAATGAGGAAGACAACTCGATTATTGTGTTATTCTCATTTGTCTATCGTGAATGCTTTGCAATTACCATGGATAGTCACTTCGGAAGTGCTTTTGTAATTTTAGCAAATAATGGACCTTTATATCTTCCTCTTCTACTGAGCTGCAACCTTAATACAAGAGGAAGCTGTTAGAAATTTCATGTAAAAGAGAAAACTTCAAGTGCAAAAAAGTGGCATGCATCCAAACCAGAACAATTTTAAAGGCTTTGTTACATTCTGGCCATCAAGACTACCAGTGCTGCAGCAGCCGGTGCCAGACCAAGGAAATGTTGGCTCTGGAGTCCAACAGACTGGGTCAAGAAAGGGAGCTCTGCTCTAGCTATGCTGGGCTTGCAATGGTGCTAGACACCAACTAGGCAAGGTCAGAAACTCAAGCTTAGGGTACAAGTGACTAGCAAGAGTCACAAACAGAATTGTTGGTCAGATTTATGTCTAAAAATAATCTCCTCTGAAGACAGACTGCAGCAGAAGAGAGGGTGACCACAAGGACCAAGCCCCATGTTACTCACAGGTACAAAAAGAGCAGAGATGAGGAGAGTCATTCAAAAAGCACCGGAAAGACGCGATCAGAAGGGAAGATAGGGCAGAACCTAATAGTCAGCTAAGGAAATTAAGAGACAGCAAATTTGAGACAAGTGTTTCAAAGACAAGGGTTGATCTAAGGTTTAGCTACAAAGAAATCAGAGACTTCAGAAACAGTATTTTCATTAAAGCAAACAGGCAGAAGCCATTAATGTGAAAACACAGGGACATATTTAAAGCTACTTGCACCATGGTTTTATCAACTAACCAGCTTAACGACTTTTATGTTTGACTATAATTTTGTCAATATTTAACTCCTACACCAGCTACCTAACCATATTGTTATTAATTTTTGTCTAAATGGCTTCAGAATTATATATTGCTTTAAAAGACGCCAGGTAGCACCTAGTTCTTCAGCTAACCCTAGTCTTGAAAACAAAGACCTAACTCATCTCACGTTAGATTTGCCCCTTCTGTTTTTCTGCCAGCTATGAAGGGCTGGAGTGAGGATTCCGATTGCCTTTGTGCAGGCTGGGAACAAACCTGACTTCAAATTATTTGAATAAAAGAGCAGAACTAGTTTTTTAACTATATTCTCCAAATAGGAGATATAGTGCAGAAGGAGAAGGAAAAAAAATAAGAAAAAAGAGAGGGAATGTCATAAGACTACATTTAGGTAAGAATTTAGCTTAGTCTAATGGCTCACCTTCCAGTTTCACTCTTCCACTATTCCCTTTATTAGCTGTCACATGCCCCATACATCTAACAGTTAGGTCATGCACCTTTTTCTGAAATGGTTCTATGTCCATTCATCACCATAAACACATTTCACAAATGTGCATTTTAGCCATAACTAGAATACCAAGAACAACTTCAGAGACATGGTAAATCATTACAGCTTTTCTGCACCACAGATTGACATATAAACTTTAAATACACAAAACGGATAAATGAAACATAATACCAATACTATTTTTCTTAGGTCTTGTGTAGAAGTAAATCAGTTTGGAAACTTGGTTAATTCAAGTCTAACGTTAGAATAAATTAATATACTGTCCTAGTAATTGAAAGATTCCAGTGTACCTGACAACATTTTATTACAAGATAACAACCTGAATGTAAAAAGGATCTGGAACCACTAGAGTATATTACTAAGCGAACACAGCATCGTATTTTAATAGTACTTTAGATTATTGTTCCTCTAAAATTTAAGTTCCACCATAGCCAACTTGCAGTAAAATGTTATTAAAGGCCTTTCTCTCTGGTGAGGTACAGTGCGTTTCTTTCTTGGTAACAGCACACAAAGCACGAGGCATAAAGTCATTGAGAAGGACATCATTCCGAATTGTTGACATCTGTGCAACTTTGACTGTCCTGTACAATGGCTTTCTTGCAAACATACCCGATTATTTTTTTTAAATTATTCTTCTAGTCAAGAGAATCATACAAGCATCTTTGCTTGTTACAGCTCTTGGTTGATGCCGGTCTCAAATTTTAGAATGCTGCATTTGGATAGCCAAAATATCATGAAATAGTGTGGAGGATTCTAGGCAGCTACAACTGCTAGTAATTTCTTCTGCTGTCTGACAAGTAAGTTCTCTCTCGAGGGACACTGAGCATTTCTCTCAAGTGAATGTCTCTTATAGCAGGGGATGGGTGGGAATCATGATGGGAAAGTCTGATGCCTGAGAAAAAGTGAAGTTGGCAACAGAATTAGTATAGAAACTCAAAGCGTTGGAAATGCAAAGTGTCAGCAGTCAAGCCAAGTTAGACTTTGCATGGAAAGTCAAAACAAACAGAAAAGATTGTCTAGCCAGAGAAGGAGCACAAGAGAGTGCGTAAGTACAAGAATAAGAAAGTAGAAGTGGGATATCAGATAGTTTAAAGACAAAAATAAAGATCTAAAATATTTTACCTCAGGTTTTAATGACAGTTACGATACTGATCACGGAAGGAACAAATACACACATAATGGAAATGCCTCACGTTTAAAAAAGTGAAAATTAGCACAAGGCAGATACAAGTAGAACTCAGAGGCAGCATCATATGATTAGCAAATGCAGCACATACATTTAGAAAGGGGACAGGAAAAGGAGTCAAGGCATTTGCAGACCTGTTAATCCAGAGCATGCTAAAAACCCATTTTGAAACAATTAATATAAAGAAAAATGTGTTAAAACAAACTATGCTGATTTTCTTCTCTGATAACTGAAGTTTTGCACAGGCAGAAGATCTATGTTCAAATTTCAACTTTATAAGAGCATTAAGTATTTTGTCAGATGGAAAAGATGACAACTGGAAGAAGTTTGAAGTGAGCAAGAAACTACCTAAAAAGGCAGCTGCTGACAGAAAACATTTCAAGGTAAAGTAGTTCCATATATTAACTATTTGCAGAGTTACCAAAGAATAGGTATTGTGATAATTAATACAACCCATCTTATAAAGGTGGCATTCCCAATGAACAAAAGGAGTGCAATAACACATCATCTTTTACTATACTTTATTCTACGACTGAGTAAACAAAGGATAACAGAAATGGCATAAAATCTGAATTCATGCACTTCGAAACTAACCAAGAATTTCCACTAGAGCCTGAGAAGTCATCAGGTGCAAGTGACAAAAAGGTACAACTGGATTACTATAAAACAAAGAAAATTAAGAGGGTAAATCTGATGCTAGATACACTAGTTGAGGTGTTTACAAGAGAGAAAGGGATGTAGTGATATTAATACATAAAAGGCTTCTGTGATATATTTTTAAAATACTATATATGGTTTTCTTTACCTTTGCTCAAACAACTCTCTCTCCACACAAACACAAAAAGATGAACTCACCCTGAAAGAGGCAAAGGGTGATTAAAGGAGCAAACAATCTATCCTTCAACAGGGAAGAAAAAGCTTGCTCAATTACTGTAACTAATCAAATATTGAAAGGAAATGAGATTGATATCCACTAAAATACAAAGGTGTGAGCACCAAAGATGAAAGACATGATTATACTAAATGGCAATCGTGGTTCAAGAACAAACAGATACAAGTGATAATAGATAAATTTACCCTGCAAGATGGCATCTCGTGAACAAGATGGTTCAAGAATAGCTTTTCAATAGCAGGGAAAACAGTATCTCATTTGCTGCTTGATCTTCACTGGGAAAGAAGTTACTTGATGAATTTGATGTAACAGTCAGCCACTAGACTCAGGGATGTAATGTCTGCATAGTATGTGCTTTCATAGAAGCCTTCATGAAGTGTGGGTTTGGTGAGGTTTTATTGATCATCTCCGGCAGACGGAAAAGATCACGTACTGATTGACAGCCAGCTCCTATAGTAATTTGGTTTAAACTCTTGGAACTTAGCCTACAACTTGTCTATCACCATACAATGCGAGTAACTTTTATGTGAAGTAGACTAGCAACTAGGAAGTCTCTTGCTCTTTTGAGGTATAGAAAGTTCTGCCTTTTCCCCCCAAAGAAAAAGACAACTTCTGCGAGACAGAAGAGTTATGCTGTTCCTAATGCAAACAACATGATCAACTATGAAAGCGCTTAGCATGTTTAAAAATAGTCAGATAGTACATTCCCTCAAGGAAATAATTTGCACAGAAACACTTTTTCACCACAGGATGAATAATGCTTTCCAGGTTACAAAAGCAGGGTGAGGACAGATGCTTTCATCTCACTGTGACGGAAACCTAAGAAAAATTAGAGAAAACAGGAAGACAAACACTGCCTTCACTACTTACACTAGTAAATCTTGCAGTAAACATGTATTTCTGTGTCAGTGAAGGCAAAACCCATAATCATCTTCAGAAATTTATTCTGAGGCCAATCTCATCTAAGAGGTGTTCTTATCTTTCACACAGTTTACTCTGGTCTTTTGATCTATGTAGTTAAACTGATCTGGAACAATCTTGGTAGTTTCTTTGATAGAAATGCACTTTGTAACGCATTTAAACCATTTTCAAGGCTAGAACCAAAACCTTTAACTGGCAGAGATGTGGATCACAAGAAGTCATACGAAAGACCAAAGCATGAGCCTAATTGCTTCATAAAAGCAATTGTAGGCTGTAGAATTTTAAAGCCACCTTCTTGTGCAATGAATATATTCAAAACCTCTAGGGTCACTGATGTTGGTTTTAAAATCGAAGCTGGATTGTCAAAGGAATGTAAAGATCATAATTTTACTCCTTCAGAAGCTCTTTAAATATTCCAGCTTATATAGATGTTATTAATCAAGACTAGATCCTCTCCTCCATGTTATTAATATTATCCTTTCCACATAGACATTCTGATGCCTATTACTATACTGAGCTCGTACTGCAGCTTTTCCCTTAGGGAGGTATATATGGACCTCTCAAAATAAAAAATAAAACCAGGGAGATATTAATTTTACTAAACTTGTAAGAACAGTCCTTTGTTAACTGTGCTACAGGTCTCAAAGCTATCAGGAAGAAGAGGAAAAAGAGAAAAATTCTGTGTACCACATTAAAAAACTACTCAAAATTCAGTTTTGTTTAGTGACCCAATTGATTCTCAAGTTTGGGATTTTCGAATTTGGACTCTCTTTTCTAGCTGGAGAAATTCCGCTTACAGAGTTACTGCANCCCACCCTCCCCCAAACCAAAGTGTCCAAAGAGCTTAGGAAGAAAGCTAAACGTTTAATCTTATAACCAAGGTGGGGAGGCAGACTGAATTGCCAAAAATACAACTGGTATAATTTACACGAACTGTTAGGAGTGCTTCCTTAGCTTGCAAGGCATTCTCCAAGTTACAATTAAAAAGCTGAAATATTTTAAAGCATGAGGTTAAGCAGACTTTCTTCTTCCCTCTAATTCTCCTACAGAAGCACCTAATTTTCATCAGTTTTATCCGAAGCAGTCCTTCACACTGAAACATCCCTCCAAGTCTGCTCTACACTTTCTTCAACCTTCTCCCTTCTTTAGGCATCCATCTCTCTAAAGCATGCAGCCCCCGAACTGCGAGGGCTCCAAACTCCCACAAGAGAAAGATACAATAAATTTTAAAAAAAATAAGTAAGTAAAAAGACACTGAATAGAATCTAGCCAGTAAATTGCCAAATGTCAGGACAGGAAGAGGACAAAAACCTGCCCCACCCTCCTCCTATGACAAGAATGAAGAAAGTATTTATTCTATAAATATTTTCATTTCGGGAGCTGAAAACTGTCTGGCATTGCTAAATAACATTATTATTCTGAAACAAAAGCTTGGCAAAAGACTTTTTCAAAAGTATTACATTTTAACTAAAATAAAGGAATAGAAACTAGGGTAACTGCATTTTTAATTCTTGAGGTTCCCAGCGAAAGAAAATGAAGTAACTTTTGCATTTTTTCTTGAAGAACATAGACAGAAATACAAGTATGATGATTTTTCCCATTTCATAGTTACCAAAATGGTAAACCATGCCATGGACTGTTAAATAGAAAGAAAGAAGTATTGTAAAATTACTTCCAAATATCAGTCCTTCCTGCTGTAAGCTATCTGCGGCAGGAACATGTATAACAGGTCTCACAAAAAGATGTGNTAGCCAGTAAATTGCCAAATGTCAGGACAGGAAGAGGACAAAAACCTGCCCCACCCTCCTCCTATGACAAGAATGAAGAAAGTATTTATTCTATAAATATTTTCATTTCGGGAGCTGAAAACTGTCTGGCATTGCTAAATAACATTATTATTCTGAAACAAAAGCTTGGCAAAAGACTTTTTCAAAAGTATTACATTTTAACTAAAATAAAGGAATAGAAACTAGGGTAACTGCATTTTTAATTCTTGAGGTTCCCAGCGAAAGAAAATGAAGTAACTTTTGCATTTTTTCTTGAAGAACATAGACAGAAATACAAGTATGATGATTTTTCCCATTTCATAGTTACCAAAATGGTAAACCATGCCATGGACTGTTAAATAGAAAGAAAGAAGTATTGTAAAATTACTTCCAAATCAAGAATCACAGAATGGTTTGGGTTGGAAGGGACCTCAAAGACCATCTAGTTCCAACCCCCCTGCCATGGGCAGGGACACCCTCCACTAGACCACATTGCCTAAAGCCCCATCCAACCTGGCCTTGAACACTTCCAGGGATGGGGCCTGAAAACTGTTAATTTTTAATTCAACTGTATAAGGAAACGCTGCCCTTAAGATCATACAGTATCAACTTAGCTCCAGCGTACATGTTAAACGTATAAGCTATTTTCTTATATTTTCCATATAACATATCTGAATCAGTTGTTAGTATCTGCATCTTCCTAAAGGAAACCTCATTCCTTTAGGACAATCAGGTTCTCTGCTCTCTCGTCTCCTAAAGGCAGCTCTGTAGTCAAATTTGGTCAGTCTGACAGATTTAATAACCATTTTCCTGCCAACTGAAAGGTACAGAGAAGAGATTTTTCTCCTTATTTGGCCTACAATAAAATAAAAGGAACATTCATCCACTCAGATAACACCAACAACTGAATTGAAAACCCATCTAGAAAGTAACCTGCTAAAAAGCAATATGTGCTTTTTGGTCAACTAGAAAAGACATTTCTTTTGTTACTGAGAAGATAAAGAAAGTTCCCCATCAAACTAACAGCGACTCTTAAACCTAAGGCTGTATTAGAACAGCCTTTATAATGGGGCAGGGGATGATGACCCACCACTTTGCTAATATATCTTTACTATTCAGAAGTAGCATTACATAATTCCACAAACCTACACATTCAGCCTGGGTTTTTAAAAAAAATGCAACTAATTTTCCCTCGCAGTGCTTATTCTAACATTTCTGCACTTTCCTGATTTCCTGCCAGCCAGTTACCACCTTGCTCTTGCACTATATTTCACAGAGAACAAACAGTGACAGCAACTGAGGTTTTCCAAAACCCTTGTAGAAGGACAAGTAACAAGACTACACATCAAATCTGATCAATCGCCGATTTTTCAAAGTAGGTTTTCCTCTCAAAAAGACTTCCGAAAGATAAATGTTACATGAACCAGACTAAGACAAATACTGTTTTAGGAAAAGAATGGCCCAAAAGTATGTTTTTCCAACCTCAATATAATTAATTATGGCACCCTAGTGATATATCTCTCAAGAGGTAATAAATTTCTAACCTATGCAAAGGATTGGGCAGCAATTGCAATGCTATCCTGAAAAGAATTCCCATTGAAAAATACTTTTACAACCTATATTTCCCTTTATTCCTAAAGTTTACTTATCTCCTCTCCCTGACTTTTTGATTAATGTCTTTATTATTAAAGCAGATTTTCATTTTTGTGATACTCTTCCATTTTCCACAGTTTATGCATTGCAAACTATACAACACAAATTATAATACAAGTTATTTGACAGTTACCATAAAAATAAAATCTAGAGCTTAAAAAAATCTTCCATCCCACAGCTTCTTGTATCTTACTACTGATAATGACCATACTCCTGACTTGGTAAATACACCTATTGCACTCAGAGAAAAGTACAACTCAGTGAACTTCAGGATCAAAAGCAGAAGCACAATCATATGATATGAAAATTTCCTGGGTGTGTTTCTATATAGACCCAGAGCACATCAAGCATGACAATGCCGAGCTGCTCAACATCCCTCTCGCACCTATACCCAAGATCCAAAATCTCTGCCAAAACCACCTGTAAAATTCAAGCCGTGAAGAGTTCTCTCAGATGATATTTAACAGATTCAGATCTGTAACAAATCAGCAGAGAGACTGCCAGCATCTCCTCTTAAGCTGACAGCTCAATAACCACAGCACTCCCACCAAGCGGCAAACCTAGCTTCAATCTTCTCCTCTACCACCTGCCCTGCGGAACGGAAGGGGCACAGTTCCTGAAAGGACACAGCTCAAGTACATCAGACTTCATGATAATATTCCAAGTGAATAGAAGTGACTCACTCCCTGTGGCTTGAAGCAAGGTATCCCAGCCATGGAAAGAACCAAGAAATGTTGCATACATCACATAACTTAAATCCTAGAAAGCCTCTCAATGTCCATGCTGAATGTTACAAATCCAACTCCAGAATTTAACTCTTTGGAAATTTAACTGCTTTGGAAAGGACTCAGTGTATTATTCGAGGATGAAGAATATGCTGCTGCTGAGTACTGTCACACCCATAACCTCAACTTGCATACAACTACGTCTCAGATACAAAAATACACAGGAATATAAATCAGGTGCTATAATTAGGCAGTAGTCTAACAATCATTTAGAATTTCCAATGACATATTAAAAAGGCACTCATAATACAAAGTATTAATCCAACACTCTCCTGTGATTCAAAACTGTTTGAAAAAAATCTACAATGACTTAACTTTGCCTCTACTGGCTTTGTGACAGATCAGGTATGAGCTATACTGCAGTCAGTATAAAACCAATGCTCTAAAGAAACTGAATAGGAATGAAATAAGTGCCCCAGTCTGGATCAAACACTGATTCACCAACAAAACAGCAACCTCCAGACAGGATAAAAGTCTGTCAGGTACTATTTCCATGTGCTTAATCACAGAAATGGTAGATTTTTCAGGAAGGAATAATATAACCTTGTACATCATACTAAGTTTTCAGTGACAGTACTACGTGGCATAAGTTGTATGTATTTTCATATTTCAGGATTAAAACAAAAAATGACCTTATTAAAGGGAGAGAAAAAAATAAAAAAGAAAAAAGAAAAACTAATGATTATTCTTCATATGTAGTCATTCTACTTACTCCAGATGGAGGCAGGAGTTTAGATATATAATTTATAGTTCAAGTCTTCTTTAAATGGAAAATTAAATCAAATCAGAGGTATGAATTCAAAACATATTAAGCACATTAAACCTCTGTTCCTTATGGGAATCAAGTTAAAGCCGCTTTAGATCTGAATGACAGCATCCATTAAAGTTTGATGTACTTCAACTGATCTGCTTTAATGTCTTACCTCTAGTTAAACAAGCTAATAGACAAGCCTAGAATTGCAAGTATAAATTGAGTCCAATACCACGCTCCAAGTGAGAAATGCACCTGGAGACTGGAGGAGAGAACATGAGTATTTTTTGGTTCTCAGCTTCCTTTCATTAACTTGAATCTGTTTAAGATAGTAAAAGTTTTGCACATAGTTTTATACTCAGGTTTCTTGCATACTGTTTCAGGATAAGATTAAGAATATTGCTTTTTCAGAGCTTTTACTCAAAAATTAGAGGTAATTAATCTGTTGATAGTTATTTAATGTAAGGTCTTGCACCTGGGAAAGCATAACCCAGGAGTGCAGCACAGGCTGGGATCTACCCAGCTGGAGAGCACCTCTGTGGAGAGGGACCACGGGGTCCTGGTGGACAACAAGCTCAATATGAGTGAACAGCGTGATGCAGCGGCAAAGAAAGCCAACAGGATGCTGGGCTGCATCAACAAGGGCGTCACCAGCAACGATAAAGAAGTCATTATCCCACTCTACTCAGAGCTTGTCAGGTCACCCCTGGAATACTGTGTTCAGTTTCGGTCCCTGCTATACAAAAAAAAGATGTGGCCAGGCTGGAGAGGGTCCAGAGGAGGGTCACCAGGATGTTCAAAGGACTGGGGGTAATAGATACAAGCTACTCCTGGGGAGAATCCAAGCGGGCACAAGACGAAAATTTTTTACAATGCGAACAATTAGAATAATCTACGCCAGAGAAGTGGTGGATTCCCCAACGTTGGACACTTGTAAGATTCAGCTGTATGGGGTGCTGGGACATCTTGTCTAAACGTGCTTTTTCAAGAAAGGTTGAACCAGGTGATCCCTGAGATCCCTTCCAACCTGGTATTCTACGATTTAAAGTAAATTCAGCGCTTCACTCTGGAAGCACAAGGCTAGTGTTTATTAACAAAATTACCCATTAAATGTGTTCTGCTTTTGCTGACAGGTTTTCACTTTTTACCCAAATTTTCTGCAATCTTTTTAAGCACACATTAGACAAACCTAATGCGTGAAGCAAGCTAAAACGAGATGTACATTGGCGGTCTCCCAAGTCACTAAACGCCTACCACAAGATTCCTCTCATACTCTCAGGATCAGACTGCAACTGGATAAAAAAAAAACCTCAGTTTGTAATCTAAAGCCTGCTATTTCCTCATTCTTCAATTAAATATGAAAAATTATTCAGTGAGGCAATGAATGCAGCAAAACCAGTATTTCCCCCAATAAGGACTGATATAGTTCGGGATGGCTCAAAAGGTGGCTTTATGTAATTCGCAAAATTTGGAGAGTAAGAGATGCAAATCTAAACAAGTATACTAAACGTGCTCTTACAGCAACCAATAAGGACTCAGAACAACATCAGTTTTGTAAGAGAGGTTTTGAAATAACAGCAGGTAATAAGATGAAGAAATTAGTAACTAGTAGAAACTAGTAACTGGTTAATATTCACCACCACAAGGGGTTAGGCATGTGGCATTCTGCATTTAATGTTCACTGAATATTATCTTTCTCTAAAGTAACTTTTACTGCAAGCAAATGGGTGCTGAACTGACTTTTTGCCCAAGGCAGCAAAACCCATGTGGCCTTGAAAACAACATACCATGAACACTCACGTTAGACTTTCTTCCCAAGAACTGAGTGCAGATACTGTCCCAGATATTATGCAGAAATGAGTACTTGGAAGTCACTCTCAAGACCTACAACAGAACTCATCCGGACCTGGTGTAACTCATTTAGCAGTAATAAATAACTTTTTTTATAATCCTAACCAAAATGACAGAGTTCATTTAGGTGCATCTTCCTTCTAGAAGAAGAACTTCAGACTGCTTGGAGAAAAAGAAATACATCTTTCAGAAGTTAGGAAAATTCCTTACACAATTATGCCATCACCAACTACTAAGAATCCACAAAACTACAGCAAGCCTCCTGCATGTTTGTAGCTTGTAACTTCGCCAAACTAATTGTCTGGGCTCAGATTCTCCAGTTTGGGCACTAATGAATGTCTGATTGTTCACATAAGTCATTTAGCCATTTACAAGAACACTGTTGAGGAGAAAACATGTAATACATATATGCTTCTACTCAAAGGAGCAAGAGCTGCTGTACTTGACTCAGATTCAAGAATCATCTTAAGTTTGCTTACCACCTTGCCCCAGTGGAGCTGGAGGCAAATGCCAAAGAAAAGAACACGTAAAGCAGCACATAGACAGCACAAGTCTGTCATGGTGTGCGCAATCTGCTTCCAGCAAACCACCAGATCAGAGACTTGAGAACAAGTTTAAATCAAGGCCCTTCAGTGTTTTTGTGCATTTGCTCGATTAGTCCCCAAACTCCTCCCCAACTTAGTCTATTCCTGGTCTCTACAAGATGAGGAGCTGTGTTTCAAAATTAACTTCTATTGGAGAGAGATTGGCTATCTTCCTTGAGTTGCCCTAGTACTTCTGTTCTGATAAACACTGAATAACAATTCCCTAATCAAATTTTCCTTATAAATCTGTGATTTTAGACCTCCCTTCCTTCACATTCCCTCCCTTCCAACTCACAGATTCCCAGCCTGTTTCGTCTCTGTTCATATGGAAGTAGTCTTGTATCACCAACTTTCTTGAGTCCCCTTCTCTTTACCTTTTCTAGTGCTACTTCACCCTTTCTGAAGTGGAAAAGGGATGAGGATGGCATATAGACACTCAACATCTGAACACACCAGAGATTAATGAGGTTGACCGAATTTGGTTTGTTTTCAGGTCTTGACTTCAGTAATTCACTTTAAAGTCACTCTAGTGACTTTGAATGTGCCTTTTTTACTGCTCCTGAAATTGAAGTGGTTTCCAGAAGAATAGTGATGAAGATTCCAAGATTCTCCCCCTACCCTCAACCTGCACCAGAGTAATGATCATTCAAGAAGGCATCGCTGTCTGTAAATAGCTAGGGTTGTTTCTCTCCTATTTCCACTACATTAAAATTCAATGCCAATAGATGCAAACATAATTTTGTCACACAAGCTGCTCAGTACCATGAGATATTTTGCGCTTCTGCACAGGTTAGCAAAGAAAGAAACCAGGCTAAGCAATTTTGTATCATGAAACTGCCATCTGATGCTTCACTTTCCCTTGGGGAAAAAGAAATGTTATTTGTGCATACTCTGTAGAAATGGCCTTCTGAGACCTTTAGAGCTGTTAAATGACGCACGTCAGAGACAGGTCTGGCACTAGGAAGACAAAGGAGAAAGTTTCCTCCATTTTACTCCTGCTTAATTCAGTCCCTGAGGAGAAGGCTGACAACTTCAGGGGCAAGGGACATGAAACTTACTCCAGAAAAAGGAGAGGTAGGAAGAAGATGAAGGAAGAGTTGGCCTGGAGAACCACGCCAGGGAGAAGGAAACCAGTGTGGCAGCCAGAAGGAGGAGAGGGACAGAGGTTGCAGCTTGCCGGCTGCTCTGCTCAGCAACACTGGGAGCAGGAGTAATGGTGGAGCTGGAATCAGTAGTGAGGAGACACACGAGACCTTGGAGAAGGACACTAGAGAAGAAACTGGACTGATGGAGGAGGATACACGGACTACAAAAGTATATCAGTGGTGAGGAATGTGACTGGCTCTGGAAACAGAAGGGAAAAGAAAAAAGGAAAAAAAAAGCAGGGCGCACTAGCAAAGCTGAAGAGGCAAAAAACAATGTTTGTGAGGCAAAGAGTGGGAAATTGTATTAAGAGTAGAAAAAAGGAATGAACTAGGTAGGAAAAACAAGACTGAGGCAAAAAGCCTAGTGGAGGGGAAAGCAAAAAGGGCAAATATAGAAAATGTCAAGGAGGGAGACATGTATAGAAAAGCGTCCAACACAGGAAACACCCCTCCTAACCTTGGTACAGAGTCCAGAGGCTCACCAACCCTCTGGCAAACGTGCCCTCCTCTTCTCTTTTCAGCATTAGTTCCCGTGGAAGTGAAGTCTTAAGACAGCAGGCTAATGTCTGTGTTGTGAGCAGAAGGACAGAAAGAGAAAATGAGGTATGAGAGAGTGGAGCCATTGGAAAAAAAAAAAGAAGGAGTGTAAGGGAGAAGTCGGTATTTTCAGGATAGAAAATGGAAAAATACATAGTACCTGTCAGATTCTTTTCTCCTTTCAGCATGGCCTTCAGGAATAAAATCAGTCAGATGTGTTTGAAAAGAGAAGGCAGAAAAAGAGGAGGGCTCAAAGAGTATGTCAAGGGTGGTGAAAAGAACCGGGGACTGACAATACGTGATACAATTAAACTGTAAAAATGGAGAAAACACTCATGAAAGTAGGCAGAAAATCTGCAGAAGCTGATTGTAAGGTTTTATTATAAGCACTCTAGCTTACAAAAAAAGGCAACAAAAGTAGTAAATATTGCTGATGACAGACCCTGTGATAGAATAGGGAAACATGAGGAGAATCAAAAAGTGTATCAATAGAAGAAAAGCAAGGAGGAACAAAAGCATAGGAGAAGTCATGCGTACTTACACACCAGGTATCATAAGGAAACCTAAGCAAGAGAATATGAAGGATACCATACAAAGAAGAAACTGTATGTCAAAGAAAAGGTTTAGAGTAAGAATTTGAGAGACAATAGCATTTGACAAGGACAACAAAAGAGCAGCTCATCTAGTGAACGCGAACATTTAAGTAGTGTTTCCCCCTGACTGAAGAGGCAAACACAAGCTATTACACACAGCTATGCAACCAGATGCATCATCTGCATTAAATTACAGAGGATGAAGGTAGAAGAGTTCACAGAAAGAGAGCCAGGAGCCAGAGTCAGAGGAAGGATGACAAGCAAAAGATTAGAAGTTACATGCAAGTAGCCTGGTAAAGAGGATTAAAACCCCCTACAAATAATATTTTTTTCTTACTCAGACCGCAAATGTTTTACAATGGGTATTGAAATAACTAAATGTAATAAGACATTTTGTCCCAATCAACATGTCACTACTATACAATAGGATAACTCAGCCAAATAATCTAAGTAGTGCAACATGCACTTTGTTTCCACTCATTATGACATTTTCCACAGTTAGATAAAAATCAAAACAGTACATCCTTTTTCGGAGCTGATAGAAAGAGAGTAGGTCAAGGATTCTTCCTTTATCCTATTATTGTCAAGACAGAAAACATGTTTTTGCAATGCCCTACCTAAAAGACACAGAATAGACCTTTTATATTTGGCAAGAAGCATGGGAAGTTCAGGCAAGAGGCCAGATGTTTTGTTGAAATGCATAATTAGCTTAGCTTTGCTGAGGACCCACAAACAGCGCTCTGAGAATTGCATCCCAATGTCCCCTCTTTTGTTACTTAATACTCAGCATTAGATTTTATTACAAAGATATAAAAACGTATTGACGTACCTCTCCCCCCAATCTCTTATAAAAGACAAGAGCATATCCTACGCTGTAAAGGCTACAATAATCTCCCAAGATGACATCCCTATATCCATAAGCACATTAAATACTTTAATTCATACACGAAGTTACTGTAGCACAACCTTTGTTATAAACAAGACACACTGTTGACGAGTAGTGCAGTGAGGGAGCTTGGGCACTCCTTGTTCCACGCTGACCCTTTCAGCTCTCCTCCTTGGGGTCTTTCTTCCCACTGTCACCACCTGCTTATCCCACCACACATGGTGACATGTGACATGCTATGTCCCCACCTAAGCAGCACATAGTGGAGTTTCATGTACATACATGTCTATATGGCTCCCCTGTTGTCCCAGCTTTTTATGGCACAGTCCCTATCCAAGTAGCTGTGCCTGGATTTTGCCACAAAAAAATATAAATAATCAAATCTCGGAACAGATTTAGATGACTTGGAAAAGCCCCTCCCTCTTTTATTCCGCTGTGAGCATCCTTTTATCCCATTGCCTTCAGATTTTTAGGTACTTTAACTGAACAAAATTAATGTGATATGACACAGATTTGACGGAGCGACAGGACTCACAATCATGAAAGAGACATTACAAATACCAAATAAAAAGACTGAATGATATTGAAGAAATACAATGATAAATGGAAGTGTGAAAAGACACACTGATGAGTGCTATTTTATAAACCGCAAATATTTTTTAAAAACCTCATTCAGGAAAAGCCATGCAAGGAGGACTCCTTCCTTTAAATTTTCTTTACTATTCATAGCATATGAATTGGACTGTATGCAACAACAGAGCAATTAGTTTAAATACTGCCAATATTCTCACTGGTGATAATTGGTTGCTTCTTGCAAGAACATCTGTTCCATCCTTCTCAAGAAATGAAGTACAGACCCTGTTACCTAGACAACAGAATCCTTCTGAGCATCACGCACTATAAAAGGGCAATATCAACCTAAGTCACACTTCATATTCGTTCCCCCACTGCTCCCTTATCGCCCTTAATGCAACCGAATGCCGTGACTTTTTAACATTAAGCCCACATTTATCAGATCACATAAACTCAGGCCCAGTTTCACATGCATTAAAACTAACAGCTGTGTTACTGTCTTTTGGCCAAGGAACAGTCACTTTGAGGCTTTGTATCCGGCCAGTTTCCCCCACCGTGACTGCCAAGTTGTCAAGCTGAAAATGCTGCAGCTTATGAGTGCTCTGAGAGCAAGTCCTACCAAATCTAGAAATCTCAGCTCAGTCCCCTGGAATGCAGTCCAGAAGCAGTCACCTTCATCACCATGCCCCTGGATTACTGGAGATACTCGAGTGCTACAGGGGCTCATCCTATACTGGCACTCACTAGTGCCCTCCAATCAAATTAAGGAGAGTAGCAGCAGATTAAACTTTGGAAGATGTCTTTTGTTGCCTTAGCAAACCCACCACAATTTTATAAATATTGATGAAATATTAACAACAATGAGGTGCACCACATGACAAACTCCTTTGCGTGCTTCAGTCAGATGGATGGATTATTTTTTTCCTGTGTGCATGTGATGGAGGACCAATGAACATGGAAGCTCAAATGATGTATGAAACCTAAGGATTAAGCACTCACAAAGGAAAAAGAGCGCTCACTGGGGCAGAACAAGCTGCGAAACAATCACCATCACTCAACTATTACCCTAAATTCATCGTACTTCATCTTTGTTCTGACAACACCCTAAAATACTTTCCCTTCTCCTTCAGCTCCTTCCCTTCTTGGCTGCGAGGAGCAGCATGGTCTATCCTCAAATGCACATGCTGTAGCTGTCCTGGGTGGGGGGGTAGGGGAGGAACTTCTGTAGCTTTTATGCATTTAGTTTTGTACATGCAATAGCAATCGTACCTTGGTTATGTACATAAAGCTTTCAGTTGGACAGTCAGTAGAAGTCAACAGCACTAAAAAGTGCCAAGCAAGAAAAGGCTATTAAACAAAAACATAAGCAATCAGTTGACCACAGACCACACAAGAAAACTGAACACTTTAGGACTTTAGTAATGTAAACATGCCCGGTACTTTTATGGGAATACTCTGACAAGTTGTATTTCCACGTATTTCAGCTAGTATGCTAGAAATAGTTCTATGAACATCTGATAAGCAAGTAGAAGGCATTTTGAGCATTAACTAGAGTAACCAGGAGTAAAAAGTTTAACCATAGAAGATAAACGTGGTGTTTTATTTGTTTTGCAGATTCTGCATTTTTAGAGGAGATTTCAAAGCCCCTTAATTTGGTAAGACAGAAATGGAAAGGTTTAAAGGAAGGCTTCTACAGCAGCACCTTGTACAGCAATGGTTCATAGGAGAAAGATAACATTCAAAATAATCCCAGTGGGATAGGAATACAAATCTGTTTTTCAGGCCCATCTGTGTTGGAAAAAACCCACTCCATGAGTTCTGGAAGTACTGAAGAAAGAAAATAAGAGCTTGAACATGGTCTGGATTTGAGATGCCCAGAAGAAGGAAGAATGAAATAATCCATCTGGCCTCAAACTGAAAATCTGAACAATGGAGATAGCTGAAAATGATTAAAACTTAAAATCACAGTACAATTCCTACTTAGACTACAAGGCTTCAAGCAAATTCTGTGAATTTCAGATGCAGAACAGTACAAGGACAATTTAGTAGCAGTAAAATATTCTTTAGACCACAGGTATAATAAATACTTCAGAGACAGAATGTAAAGCTGCAAGGATCACTCATCCTCAGAAAAGAAAACATACTAGATAAAACCTAGGCAAGAACAAAATCACTAATACATAACAAAAATAACATGTCAAAAAAAGAAGGAGCAATTATTAGTCTGAAGTGCAAAGATATAAGGCAGATGAGGATACTGAACAAACCTTGGGAGTTTGGTCAGAGAGAGATCATTAATCACAGTAATAAGAAGCTTATTTAGAGTAGAAGTTTAGAGGAGTCAAACCAAAATGGATCCAAGACAGAGCTAGTGGACAGGAAACCACTGTATTGCT
This sequence comes from Aramus guarauna, assembly GCA_013400195.1. Lineage (NCBI taxonomy): Eukaryota > Metazoa > Chordata > Aves > Gruiformes > Aramidae > Aramus > Aramus guarauna. The sequence goes on along the minus strand of VXBL01000373.1, from coordinate 1,612,817 downwards.
TGTAAATATTAAAAGCATCTGGAGATAAAGGGAGAAGAAAGCAAGGAAAATAGTACAAAAGGCAACTGAGGTAAAAAAGAAACTAGAGTAATCTAATAAGCAACTGAAAATATTGAGAGACAATGAGACTTGAGAAATAAACTCTGCGGGGCGATGGGATACGTTCATTAGTACAGAAAGAAAGGGCAGAGGCTTCCTCAAATGTCTTCAAGAACTGGCAGCAGATCTTATATTTCATAATTGTTTATAATCAAAATTATTCTACTGATAGCTTCTTTCAACATGCTGTTCACATATTCAAAAAACTAATGACTTTTTCCAATAGTGTAGCCTGTCTGGACTACCCTAACTTCAGTATCCTCAGCTGGCTGCATATGAAAAAGCTCAAGTATGTTGAGCAGATACATATACCCACAATTTAGTACATGTGCTACATAGAGGCAACAGGCAGGTTTAAGGAAGCATCCTGACACTGCTAGTGAGATAGGAAGGATGAGCACGATGCTCTTTCTACAGGGCAGAAGCATTTTGCGAGTCAGACGGCCAAATAGAGCAGAAAACAAAGCCACGATGCTCACACCTTTCTTAACAAAACACAAACTAAGCAAATTCTACATAGTAACAACTTCACACTGTAAGCCTGTGGACAAGATGCATCGCAGAATTAAAGACATCCAGGCTATCTATTTAGTGACTATTGTACTGTTAGCTACAGTTTGGAACCAGGAAAGCCTAAAAAAGTAGACTAAAACCACTATCCACTTAGCTGAATTAGCACTATTCAGAGGGCTGAAACCAATGCCAGATGATGTATTGAAAAAAAGCAACTTTTTCATTAACATTTGATCAAGCCCTAAAGATTTTTCCACTGATGTTCCATTTTCAATCCAGCCATCTCTGTTCTGCATTAATTTATCCAGTTTAGGCACTACTAACAACGTTTTATTTCTGCCTCACAGACTCAATGGGCACAGAGAAGCCTCAGACAGCTTGTGGGTCAGAATCAGCAGACACCAGTAAGGATGACATTGTGTTGGGAGTACATTACAGAACCACCTGATAAGGACAGGGAATCAGATGAAGTCTTCTTTATAACTCGAAGAAGTCTCTGAACCACAAACCCTGGTTCTTACGAGAGACCTTAACTTCCCTGACATCCACTGGAAGGGCAGCACAGCAGGACACAGGCAACCCAAGTAATTTTTGGAGGTATCAGGGACAACTTCTTAATATACATACTGGCTGGGCCAACAATGGTGGCACACAGCTGTTTTCAAACAATGAAAAACTGGCTGGAGAGGTGACAATTTAAAGTAGCTTTGGCTGCAACCAACCAACTAGTACAGTTCAAGACCCTGAATGGAGTGAAGAAGGCAAGTAGCAGAGCACAGATCTGGAGTTTCATGAGAACAGACTTCAGCTTATTGAAGAAGCTAGTAGGTGGCCACAGGAAGCAGCTCTGAAGAACAAAGGAGCTCAAGAAAGCTGGTAGGTCTCCTCAAAAATACAAGTATCAGGAGACTGGCTTGGCTAAGCAACTTGTCAGAGGTCCAACACAAGAAGGACAGTATACAGAGGGCTGCAAAAAGGGACAGGTTGCATAGGAGGAGTTTAGAAACATTGCCAAGGCATGAAGGGATGGTGTTAGGAAAGCCGAAGCTCACCTTGAATTGACAGTTGCAAGGAATGTTGAGGGCAACAAGAGCTTCTGCTGCTACATTAGTTGTGAAAGGCTGAACAAGAAAATGTGAGCCTGTTGCTGAATGAAGTGGGCAATTTAGTAGCAGTACCTGAAAACAGAAATCCATACTTAAAAAGAATACATCATCTGAAAACCCATGCTATCACCTCTCAGTCCGAAGCATCAAAACCAGTCACATGTAACGTTAAACTAGAGAAAGGCACATTCTAGAGTTAAAGTCAATATACCATTTAAACAATTTTACAACTCCACACAGAATAAACTGAAAGCATGTATAAATTAATTTTTCTTGACAACAGGGAAAGTACAAATGGAGGAACATAAGAAAAATATGTAATGAGAAAGAGAGAATGAGAAACAAAAGAGAAAAAGGTTTATGACACAAATTCAGAAAAGAACTCCAAATTTACAAAACATTCCAACTGAAGCTTTGCAACACACACACGCGCACGCACGCACACATGCAATCTTGCAAGGACTATTTAAGTTTGGCAAATAGGTATTTTAAAATGTCTTTCCTGCATTATCTGCAACTGTGTTTTCCTTTACCTGAGTGATAACGTAGCTATTTGCTTTCAGTGGATTGCTGCCCACATCTTAACCAGAAGAGGCTTGGCTTCACTTTTTTGCTCATTTCTGTTGAAGGCACCATCAGTTGGCTTTGCATTTGTATGTTCTGAGAATATTCAGGATCTGAAGTGAACAGCAAACTCAAAGTGAAAATAAGTGAGCCCAAACAGCATCGAACACTCATTTTCTCTAGTCAGCTGCACTGGGAATTTGGATTATATCCTAACTCATGTCAAGTACCAAATTTGTAGAGAAGCTTCTTTGGCTCGCACTGTGTTAGAATGGGGTAAAAGCTTTCTTTTTCTTCTTCTTTTTAACATACTTGCCATAGATTTGTTGATATTGCTCTCCTGCTTTGAGCAGAGACACAACTTCAAGAAAAGGAAAGTAACTTCTGTATGGAAAAAGTTTAAAATTTTGTACTTTGGAAGCAATGGTGTGCTATCGGCAGCATTTCCCTTTTCCTTTCTCATCTTCAAGCTTTTGTTGTTGTTGTTAAATTGCCGAAGGAGGTGGCTGTAGTTAGACAATGGAGCCGCTTCAGATGATGCTCCATTTTTGTTAAAATTACTTGACAAAAAGTTGTACCTCAAGCTGCAAAACTTATTTTCATAAACATTACAGTGCATTTATGGGCCAATAAGAAAAGTCAACTTAATTGATTAAAACAAAAATCTCTTTTTATTCCACAGATTTACTACCTCTGTACTTTTTTTATTTAGTGAAGTGAATTTTCTTTCAGATACAACAAGACAAAAAACGTCCACAAAACTCTTTTGAAGAATAAACAAAGCAGGAATTTAAGTACTCTCTTACACAAAAAGCATTTAAATTACACAGATTATACAAGATTAGGCCATGTAATGCAGAGAGCTCTTATTCTTCCTATGGCATGCAAAACATGAGTTTTCATGTAGCTGAACCAAAAACCTCCTTCCAGCTGATTCATACTTATAAAATCACAATGCACAGACTTCTAGCCAACATATGCCTTAACTCCCTAAAAAAAGAAAAAATTAAGGGATTTTTATTAACTTATACTTATTTCACTACCTCCAGATATTGAAAAAGGGAGTGGAGTTTCAAAGTTTCCACAAACAAATCTGACAATCTTTTCTAATTAGGTAGTAGAGAATTTATGGGGAGATTTTACATTGCCAAATATTCTACACATTTATATTATCTTGGCAAGGGAAAAGAGGTTCTGATATTCAAAAGGAATCTGACAGCAAATGTACTCAGGGACAAAGACATTTTTTAAAGCCTTGTTTTACCTAACCTCACCTTAAAGCCAGGGACCAAGGTTAGAAACCTATTTTTCTACATAACAGTAAATACTGCAAACTGCTGTGGTAGTCAAGGTCAAACACAAGGTCACTATAGCCAAAGCAGAGGACTTGTACCTAGTATGAAATTCTGTGTAACTGTACTTGAAGAGAGTCAACAGCATTACAAATCTTCTGTTTTATTAATACTGAAAAGTTATCATTATTCCTGTATACCTGATCTTTTCTGCATTCCTAAGAGATGGTCAAACAGATTATACTGCCAGCCCAGTCCACAGACTCAAATTAAGTAGCCTCACCTTTAGTTCATTTGACCAAGCTGTTTCCAACCAGGGAGGTGAGAGCAGCTTGTAAAGTGACATGGAGCCCCGTAGGAGGTAATAAGCTATAATAACAAATAATGTAATAATAAAGCAAATAAGCTTTACTAGCTCTATCAGCAAGGCATGACGCGTTCCCTTGAGCATCCCTGTGCCATGCTGCCAGCAGCACTGCTGAGAGGCACACAGCAAAGGCACAAAGCACTTCAAGACAGAGACAGTAAGTCTAGCTGGACCTCCCTGGCTCAGCTTCGGCATCACACCACCACAGATCCCCAAAGCAGAGAGGAGAGAGATGCAGCCCCCAAAGAACTGCCTTCGTGCAAAGGAAGACCAGGGACAGCAGGGAGGTGGAAAAGAAGAACATAAATACAGTGAGACAGAGCCTTGCTCAAAAGAGCTGAAGAACACAAAAAGGTTACAAAAATCTATTGCTTAACCTGTATGGCTTCTAAAACCCTGCCCACCCTCAGAAACTGAGGATGCCAAAATATTTGTACCCTCTAGCACTTTGTAATATACATTGCATCAACAGGCTAAAGGCCTAAGAATAATTTGTGCACGCTAAATTGTTCGAATAAGCTTTCAGTAACTCATTTAACACTGCAGTCTGAATTATTTTAGCCTGTATCCATAAATGCAAGTATGAACACAAAGGCCAACTATTGCTCCCACTAGAGTCCCACAGTGCACTGGCAACATTTCAAGGTCTCCCAGAAGGAGCAGCCTCTAGCAGCTTCACTAACAACTAGCACACACAGGCACAGGATGCGGCAACTAAAATGGTTATGTGTCCCAGACCCAACATTCATGCAGGGCAAAACTGCAGCAATTCAGGGTGCTCTTAAGTAAGGCTAGGAGAGAAATGCTGCTGGTTTGTGGCTCTACTTCTCCCATTTAAATCAGCCGTAACAGCCTAATTTAATTTTTCTCCCCCTACAGGAAAAAAAAAAGGCTACTAGCCTATTAAAAAAAAAACCCAAAACATATATAAATACCTAATGAAGTTTAGAATTAAGATCACTATTTACAGAGAAGATGGCTAGAGTTGGTAATTTATTCTCAAAAGAGGGAAAGTTCTCAGTGTTGGAGGTAGGGAGAAAAGCTAGAAAGGACCAAGAGTTGACCAAAGACCCTCCTAGGACCTAACTCAAGTCACTGATTCACATGAGGCCTTTAGTAGTAGTAGTCCTCTTTGTCCACAGGCTGTGCTTTAGGGGGAAAAAATGATCTTATAAAAAGACATCCTTAAACTGTCCTCTTCTGGGTTAGGAAGAGTATTTGAGCAAGACTATATTCACTGCAGTAGAAGTGACAGTTACAAATACTTCACTGGTTTCCAGGACATTTTTACTACTATATATTTAAATACTTACATGGAACTGTCTCAGAATACACTAAAAACATTGACTGTTTTTCAGAGGAAAGTTGAACTCATTTTTCATTTGACTTTTTTTTTTTTTAATACATGCAACCCATACCAGGGAACTGTTATAAGTACTAGATTAAATGTGTATTTTGGTGACAAACAAACCCAAAAAATAAATTTGGCAATAAAGCTCAGACTCTTCCAAATTTTCCAAGAACTTTGCATGAGATACTTAATTTCAGTGACCAGTTAAGAACCTCAGAAAAACAACTCAGGATACAAGAGGAACTTGCATCTTATATTGGAACTTCACCCTGAGGCTACTTGCTGGCTTGTGGTCAGCTTGCCGTCCATGAGAGGTCCCAGAGCCTTCTCCACAGAGTTGTTTCCCAGCCAGTCAGCCCCCAGCATGTACTGGTGCCTGGAGTTATTCCACCACAGATGTGGGACTTTGCATTTCCCTTTGCTGAACTTCATGAGATTCCTCTCGGATCATTTCTCCGGCCTGTCAAGGTCCCTCTGAACCATAACCAGCAGCATAACCATGGGGTGTATCAGCCACTTCTCACAGTTTTGTGTCAACTGCAGACTTGCTGGGGATGGAAACTGTCCCAGCATCCAGATCATTAATGAAGATATTGAACAATATCAACTCCAGAATCAGGAGGTACACCTCCTGGGGCACGCCACTAGTGACTTGCCTCCAACTGGACTTAGCACTACTGATCACAATCCTCTGGGCCCAACTGTTCACCCAGTTTTCAAACCACTTCACTTTCCACTTATCTAACTTGTACTTTGTTAGCTTGTCTATGAGGATGTTATGGGAGACAGTATCAAAAGCCTTACTAAAGTCACAATAAACAGCATCCACAGCACCCGCAGCATTCACCTCATTCACCAAGCCAGTCAAAGAAGACTATCAGGTTGATTAAGGACAATTTCACCTTTGTAAATCCATGCTGACTACTCCCTATCACTTTCTTATCCTTCATGTGTTTAGAAATGGTTTCTAGGAGGATTTTCTCCATCACTCTGACAGAGACTTAAGTGAGACTAGCCTGTAGTTCCCCTAATCTTCCTTCTTGTGCTTCTTGGAGACATGAGTGACATTTGCTCTCTTCCATTCCTCAGGAACCTCTCCCAACCTCCACAATCTTTCAAAGATAATTGAAAGTGGCCTCGTAATGACATCAGGCAACTCCCCCAGCACTTGTGGGTACAACTCACCAGGGGCCATAGACTTAGGTATGTCCAGTTTAAGGGCTCCCTAACCTGGTCCTCTTCCACCAAAGGTACCTCTTCCTTTCTTGACTTTCTGGTCTCAGGAGCCTGAGATTCCTGAATGCTGGTCTTACCAGAGAAGAATGAAGCAAAAAAGTTATTGAGTACCTCAGCCTTTTCCATATCATTTGTTCCCATTCAGCAGCAGGCTCATGTTTTCCTTAGCCTTCCTTCTGCTGTTTATGTACTTGTAGAATCCTTTCCTGCTGTCCTTCAGGTCCTTTGCCAGACTCAAGTCCAGGTCAGCCTTGGCTTTCCTAACCTCTATCTTCGCAAGATCAGATAACAAATCTATATTCCTCCCACTGCGTTACCGATCCCTGCTTCCACCTCATATATGCTTCCTTTTTATGTCCAAGTTCAATAAGGAGCTCCTTGTTAATCCATGCAGGCCTCCTACTGCCCTTGTTTATTTTCCTACTTGTAGGGATGGAACCTTCTTGAGCTTGGACAAGGTGATCCTTGAATATCAATGAGCTCTCCTGGATCCCCCTTCTCTCCAGGGCTTGTAAGATTCTTCCAAGCACATATCTGAGGATGTTGAAGTCTGCTCCCCTGAAGTCCAGGGCTGCGATCCTGCTTTTTGACATGCTCTCTCCACTTAGGATCCTAAACTCCACCATGTCAGCTAAATGAGCCAATAACAATAATCATACTGTAACTCCTCAAGTTGTTCAAGACCACAACTTCTCTGAGGATTTCCGGATTAACCTCTATTACCATTCAGCCTTTGGTTTCTACAATTCCTCATGTGAAAATCAACAGATAACCATAAATTTTGGAACTGACTTAGCCACTAAAATAAGTTCCAATGGAGATAGTTGTGAACATCTTGGGGTCCAGCACCATAAGCCTAAGATCCACTGTCTGAATCAGTCACCCAATCAATCTCTTTCTCTGAATAAAAAAAATTATTCAAGGAAAGACATTTTACTGCTTTCCCCTACCTTGATTTTATTAATGAGATTATACCTTTTTATTAATGAGATTATACCTTTCTTACACCATTAGCAAACCTTACAGATCATGAACAATTGCACTGAAGTTCTTCCATGCTCAGGGACAGGCCACATATCCAGATATTTTGAAAATAGCCATTGAATGGCACTGATTAAGGCTTATATTTTTCTTTTCTCTGCATTAGTTTTTCCCAAAATCCACAATGAGAAGTTTATAGTCTCTTTGCCATGGAAAGCAAATTACTTGAAGTAACCAGCACAATCCTCTCACAGGAAATAAAGCCTTTGGGACAAGAAATCTCAGATAAAGCTGTATTACCATGGTGATTTTTTTTTTATTTAAAAAATAATATAAAAGTCCATTACTTTTAGCTGTTTGCAGACTTTTAAAGTTATAGCTATTGGTTCTCAACAGATGATGGCCAAGATACTTCACAGGAAAAAGCAGCCCTAATAAATAACACCCCTCTGGTCTGTTCCTTCTGTCTCCACCTGCTGTTCTAAGCAAGCTACTTAGATAATGTAAGAAGCAAAAAGTAAAACACAAAGGCAGAATTGAATAGAAGTCTTCCTTTCCCAAAAAAAGTACTTAAATTACCTATTCAGCATAACGAAGAAAAAACTTTTCCCAAAACACACATCAGATCATTTATGAATCCAGTTTATTATCCTTGTCTATCTCCACACTTCACTACGTTCAATACTTTAGTTTCCTTCTTTCAAATCAAAAGGTACAGGAAAGTTCCTTCTGCATCAACAGCTCTATATACTCACCTTAATACCCAGTAGGATAATCACATGCTTTTTTGTTGTGCAGGCTTCCAATCTATCTTTGAACTACCTTGCAATGAATATGGTCTGATGTCCCACCTCTGAATGGAAAGGAGCAGAGGTTTTTTAAGGCCTTAATGTCTAAAACTGTATTTTCTTTCTCTGCCATCTTCTACCATGAAAACTGAATTAACAAATTCCTGAACCGTTTGGTCTATAACAAATCCAGTAATTCAGGAAAATTTTTTTGCTCACATTACAAAAAGAATTAGAAATCCCACCCTGATGTTCAAGCTATGAGAAAAACATTTAATCCATTGCTGGTTCTAAAATAAGCTAAGTCTTGAGCTGAAAAAGTTGTCACATTTGTTAACTAAATAATAATGTAAAAATGAGAACTAACTCTCATTCGTATTTTCCAGTTCTACTCTTCAAAAATGCTGTTGCTTAAACCCAGCAATAATCTGCCTCGTATCAAGAACACAGAAATAGTTGGCATTTCAGTTAACTTCAGAATAGACTTGAGTTACAGGGAAGAAATTAGCTTTTTTTTTCTCTCTACAATTCTTTATTATATAAGAATCCTCTCTAGTATTTTCATATTCAAGAGAATTGGCTGAAATATGGATTCCTTCAGCAGGTATCACCCTACAGTTGAAAGAAAGTAATCGCTACTTGCCCCAGGAACCACTGCCTATGTGATGTTTTCACTCACATAAGTCTTCTTCCATGAAGACCTCATATTAACAGTGGTAAAAGAAGCCTTACGTTTTTCAAAGTCCTAAGCAAAGACAAACCAACTTGATCTGTAACGTCCAGAAGAAAGGAGTCATCTGCCTTTTCTCTTAGGGAAAGTTAACTAGTACATCTTCTGAGTGTCTAGGCAATACTACATGCAAAATGCTCTTAAGACTGCAAAACTGAATGGCTTTCAGTTCAGCAATGTATTTCTTGAGCACGCTGTCAAGTGTCTTCAGGTCATATAATTCCTAAAATATTCTGATCACACACAGAATCACATACACTGGTGCTTCTTTCGTTTTCTCAACTTCCATAGAACATGGTTTGGGGGGTTTTTGGTGTTAGGGAGAGTGAGGGTTGTAGGAGGGGTTTTAAACATCAAAAGAACTACTCATGACATTTTAATGTGGCCTCTTTCTAGGCTGATAATCTTTATTTAATCAGGAAACATTACCTTCTTTGTTACTTATCTAAGCCTTTAAATACAAGATTAACTATTAGTGCATTAATTATAAGTCTGCTTCTCTTTATGGAAAATGCACTTGTTTCTGCTTGTTTCTATATGACAAGAAGTTAGTCTTTCTTTTTCAACTATTTCACCTTTGTCTTTTTCACACTTCTAATATTTGACCAACCTGAAATTTCAGTGAGGCAAACAGTGATTTGCTACATCATCTCAGGTTATAGAGTTCTATAATAAAGTCTGGTCTGGAGTAAAATATCATTTGAGGAAGAATTACAGGAAGAACTGTTGAGAGGATTCAAGCAGCTTAGTAGTTGTGAAACTTCCCAGGCTGTACTGAGCTTTGCACAAAGCTTCATCAATAAAAAAAGTTTAAAAAAGAAGAAAAAAAAAGGAAAAAGAAAAAAGACTGAAATGGTGATATATCAGATGAAAAAAATTAATTTGACACTCTGCTTCCTTATGATGTTGTGTCCAGCTATGATGGAACCAGCTGCATACCACAGTGCTATCATGACAACAAGACAGTCTCCTTCGGACTATTCCACACATCATTTCCATAGTAGTACAATTTAAAATGGACAAAGGACAAGAATCAAAGAAAAAAAAAAAACCTCAATGCTGTCAGAAGCAACTTTATAGTAACAAGAATATAATCTAGTACTGATGTTAAAAGAGGATTTCTTATTTCCTCCAAAGGCAGAAACATTAGCAACAAGGTGACCGTGTCGATTCTGTATAAAGCAACTGAGAGCAATGCAGCCACCTGTCAAATCCACGAGTGACCTTGACCTTACAGCGAGAAGCACTTTAAAAGGACAGCAGGTTTACCTGCTAAGTCTCTTCCCACAGAATTACCACGGCCCTACACTAAGCACAATACAGCGGTTTGTTCAGTTCACGAACGTCATGAGCTTCTAATGCCTCACATCGCCCTGCATACATGAATGCTGTATTTCAGTGGAACACTATGAGATTAGAAAAAGCTTCAGGCACAATCCTAACATACATTTCAACAGCCCTCGGCATAGTGACAGCATTAAAACAAGGTAAATATTTAATCAAGGAAGTGTACTTCTTTTGCAATGCAAGAAATTCTTGCATTACAAAATTTTACTCGCTATCCATCACTTTGACAGTAATGCACACTTTCAGTCATAAAAGAAACATTTAAAGATTAAATTCTACCTTCATATACAAACACCTAATTTTTACCAACTTTGAAGGAATGATGGGCACTACTGTGCTCAAAAGCGTGCAATTTCTGAATCATTTTTTTCTCCTAAGACACATGTAATAAAAATATAACTAAAGCTGGTTTTTATGTTGCTATGAAGTTTCTCTGTATTTAGAAAAACAAATAAGGAATGAGGAGAACAAACCGTTCTCAGGTACTAAAAAAAAAAAAAAAAAAGAGTAAGCTACCATTAGTCTGAAATAAAATACCTTATTAGCAAGCCTACTTGCAATGGCAGTTGTAATTTTTCAGAACCTTTGTTCCTCCAAGTCATTTAAAAACACCCCTTTTTAAAATAAATCTTCATTAAAAGGTTCACGTGTATTTCCCTCTCCACACATAAAAGCAGATAAAACAAAATTATACCAGAAAGAGGTGTTACTATTACCTAGCAAGAACACCTCTTTGCCCTAAAAAAAAAAAAACAAACCCAAAACCAAACTATTATTATTTAGAAAGCATTTTAAAAAAGCTCATGTTTGAATAACTTTCATGCTTGCAGATGTTAAAGAAAACATTTAGATAATCTCTAATATTACTTAATTCAGAGAAAATATAATATCTGTTGAATAATAATGTCAGTAAAAATACTTTCGTTTATGTACACTTACTGCAATCTCTCTACAGGCCGACATGGATATCCCTGTACCTTCAATTTGCTTCAGTGCATACTCCTTTTCATCTTTTCTGTACACAAAAAAAAAAAAAAGAGAGGAATATTTTTAGCTCTGACTTATATTACACCAATCAATACAAGTATAATGATTTATATTAATTTGGTCTGGATCGAGAAGCTGAAAAGTCAATCTGATTTTATGCATAAATTACACTTAGATATTAAAAGCAAGTTTCCTTTTAACACAGACTTCAAAAATTCCGAACAAAAACTCTCGCATAAAGAAACTTTGTTAACCTCTAACCATTTCTCTCTGAAACCATACCGGTACCTGCAAATATGTCTACACAGACTTTTGGAGGACACTTTTCCTGAAATTCCAGGATACTGTCTGCTACCATGAAAAAGCTGTACAGTCGTATGCCATACCTGGAAAACTCTCCTAAAAATACCTAGGAATCGCAAGATTCTTACTTGATTTTATGAGCCACTGCCAGTCCACTTTTACTTCTGAAATACTGTTAAACTAACCGTATTTATGATGTAAGTGCTGGCTACTGACAGACCCCTACATGGCATATGAAACCATATGCTCTGAAGTACAAAGCCGGAGAACGGGAAAATGTTCAGCCTAAACACAGTACTATCCTTCTAAATAATCACAGTTTGAAGTAATTTAGAGGTGGCTTGGGTTTGTGTGGCAAGGTTTTGGTGGCAGGGGGGGAGGCTACAAGGGTGACTTCTGTGAGAAGTTGCTAGCAGCTTTCCCTAGGTCCAACAGAGCCAATCACACTTGCTCCACTCTACTGAGAAATGTACTGACACAGGATCTGTCAGAAAAGGATTTATGAAAACTTTCCTGCTGTATGATTCCGTACGAGTTCTTGAAACGTGTTCAAAGTTCACTAGAGTTTTTCTGTGTATTCACCATGAAGTAGAAACACTTCCTCCTGCCTCAAGTGTTTTGTAAGAGGGTAAGTCTTTAGGGAGTTGAATAGTATACTTACCTATCACACACATCATTTGACATTATTTATTGAATTCTTACAAGTGGGGAAATAGCTAATAAAGTACCCTTTTTTTTTCTTTAGTCATTTAATACCATTTTATTGAGTAATCACAATTGTGTATTTCATCAGATTGCATTGGCTGACTTGGTATTGAAGTTTTAAATGTATTTCTTTCTCAAATTATCTTGAGATTACTATTAAATGGGAAATATTGCTAGTTAAAATACCAGTTGGTGGAGATCTTTCAGAAAGTGCTTTAAACAGCTATTATGTTTGCATAATAAAAACAGTTAACTTTGGAAAAGTATTCATACACACTTGCATTTCTGCCAAACCAAGAAAATTATATTTATGTATTTAAAGGAGGCTATGTTTAAGATTCTGAAGCTGTTGGTAAAAAAAAACATTTTGTGAGATCTAGAATATCGTATCTTTGAAGTTCTTTATCCTTGATACCCGTTTATTTTAGGTATTTCATTATCCCCATTTTTGCTCAATGTTCACAAAAAACAATATCCTAGAAGTATGTTGTTTGCAGCTCACTAAGATTGCCTTCTTTTCACGCATGCTGTAATACCTTAAGTTGTTGGGATGTTTATTATTTTTTTAAAAAACATTTTTCATCATTTCTTGTTTATATCTTAAAATCCCGTGTAGAATGGCTGGCCGTTAAGTGATGAGAGGCTCACAGTGGTGTTAAGCAATGCCGTTGAAGGCGGTGCGTGCCAAATGGCATGCCCGGTTTCTGCAGTGACCTTCAGCCTGTGAAGGTCTGAGTAACCGAATGCAATGCTTGCATCTGTAGAATTAGTTCAAGGGTAGCCGTACCAGTGGGGTGGTGTGCCCGGTTAGGTAGACGTGCCATACGAAGGGTATACTGCAGTGCTGTAGGGACTACGTTGTTTTTGGACTCAAGCTGACAGGTGTGCACAGGACCGCTCTGTACCACCTAGTTTAAACACGACTGTAGTTGCTAGAAGCTTAAAAACTAAACCCAGACAACAACAAACTACATGGCTCTGGTATGAGGCAAAAAGCACCCATGCTAGGGATAGCCAAGCAGAAGCAAAGTCTCTGTCCGTAATTATTTTCATCTGGCCCACAGAAATACTGGCTTGGGAGCAGGCCAATTGATTTGAAGGTCCTGCTGTGTGGGGGTTCATCTGAAGGCAGGGAGCAAGTGGCATAGACCAAGGTTTAATCAAGCAGTTGCCATTAAAGAGCCACCTCAGGCTAAAGATGGCAATGTTCTCACTGAATCTGAGTGAAAAACATAGCAAAACAGAACTGAGAGGGAACTGTATTCCTGAAGAGGCTGCAACTTAACAATTTGTATTAACGCTTTTCAAAATTGATGCAGAAGAATTTGCCTGATAAAATGAGTACCACCACCAGGCTTCTCCACGCTTCAAGTTCCCTTATCCAATACTGGGGATAAAGATTAAAATCAGCATTGTTTCTAGTTCCAGAAGCATTATAATTCATGCTATTTTAAGAGGGATTAACATTTTACAGAAATGAAACTGCTGATATGAGATACCCCCATCCTGAAAGCTTCCTGACTCTGTATTTCAGATTACCCTAGGCAGCATCCAAACGCAAGGGTCCTCACGCCTGCCAGCAGTAATTGACCACACGTCTCTGCTATAAAAATCCGTACCAGTGTAAGGCTGTGACTTGGTCTTTGAGATTAAGCTTTTCTCCCTCACCAATAAATATCCCATCCTGTAATCCTTAAGGTTAATGGTAACATTTTAATTTGTACAGTGCAAAGGAATATTCTGTCCTCTTGCCACAAAAAATTTTACTCAGCTGGCTTACGTCCAATTCCAGTATTCAATGTAGAAAATGAAAATATTACTACTACTACTTCTGGAACCTTTCAGCTACCATTTCCCAAATGCTTTGAAAAGAACAAAAAGTACCAATTTCACTTTGGAGGGATGCAGTTCAGAAGACTTTGAATAACTAAAACATTTCAAAGGAGTTAAACTGTCTTAACTATTACAACTATACTTCAGAGTGCTCCCATCACATGAGAAACTACTTTACAAACAAGGCAATTGAAAACTAGAAACAACTTGCCCAAGACCATAAAAAGAAAATAGGAGGATTTGGATATAGTACATGGTTCAAACTATTGTTTTATCCCTATTATTCAAATTTTTAAACGTTTGATGATGATGCCCTTTGAATTCACAGATAATTTAACATACATTCCAATTTCAGAATCAATTATCCACATCAAGGAACTCGCTTGAAAGACTGCAATCACACTGAAGCTACAACTGTGACTATCACATCAGTTAATACAGATATTAACATTAAAGTATATACTAACAATAACTATGTTAAGTGCACAATATTATAAATATAAATAAATAATAATTACAGTGCACGTTTTCTTAAACAAATGAAGTGCATCATAAAAACACTCCAACACCTAGCTAGAAAAAAACTAATAGAAAACAACAACAACAATTCACCCTTGTAAGCAGCACTAATGGAATTTAAACATTTGTGACTTTGCAGGACAAAGCCTGGGAACACTACGGAGTTCAGTGTCCTTCAAACACAGTACTGCCCAGAACACAGCATTCATACAGATATCTCCTTACGCTCTAATCACTTTATTTGCTGCCATACAGCACAAGGTTAATCACTCAGCAGGAGATCACCAACAATAGTTACACACTTCCCCCTCCTAAGAGAAGGCAAAACGATGACACTGAAGTGTACCTACAAGTTAACTGAAAAACCCTCCATGATATCCGGAGCATGGCAGTAAAGCCACTGAATCAATCCCATTCAGCACTGGTTACCTTATGCAAGCTGGTCACAGATTTAACTCTCCACACAGCATATGGCCATGGCCCTTTTCAAAGGTAATTGTACCAGTAAAAGTATCTATGATTGATGGGAAAAACTGACCTAATCCTTCCCCAAAAGTGATGAGCTCTTACGCTTTAGCGTTTATTATACATATATAAATAGCAGCTAACTAAAAAGAATTACAAGGTCAAAGAAACCCACACACAGTGTCACTAGGGTACATGTTCTTCGACAGACTAGGAAAGTAATTTTCTTTTATCATTATCCTCAAACCATATCAAGCCTTATCCAGTCAGCAGCTCAGATGGCTCCTTTTCATCTGCGTGGCAACCAGCCACAAACAGCAGAAGCTGGGAATCTACAGGTAGATCTTAATTTATTCCTAGAGAACAGTATACGGGCTGAATTTCAATGCATATATATTAGTTCATTTTGAGAGCTACATAAGAAACTCAAAATGTGAAACAGTAAGGACAGTAAGCAGAAATTTAAAAGAAATCTATGACCTCATCAGTCCTCTAAAAGGTTTGCCTTTTGTCACCTTCAAGGGCAGCTGTCTGCTGCTCTGCTGAAAAACTTCACAGCAGCTACAGGTTGTTCCTACAGCCCAGTCCCAGACAAGTTCAACATGACAGATACCTGAGTTACATTTGCCTGCTTTGGGCCATGAACAGAACAGATGAAACCTGCAGACTTCAACCTCATTCTGCTATGGTGAAAACTTAATGTTTCTGTGGACTGTGTAGTTGGCCTGCCTGCTGATGCATCCTCAGAGGTTTGTGGAACCTCCTCTGTGTTGCAAACAGAACAACATGCGTGTACAGCACAGGAAAGGACTTCTCATACCAGAAGAGCAGACATGTATGTCACTGCATCTGCTTAAACCTTGGCCTCGACTTTCCTCCTAGCAGCAGGGTGGGAAGCCAACCTCTCCAGCAGACAATGACTATACAATCTTTAAAAGTTGAGCTTGCATCTTGTCTGAAACAACATCTAAAAGTAAACTTGGGGAGTGGGAGCAAGGCAACAAACCTACACCAAACAGGACAGTCTTTACTGCGCAACATAAAAACAGCTAGAATGCAAAGAGAATCTAATCTCCAAGGCTCACCCAGGTACACACAAGGGAAACACTTTTTGGGATGGAAACAATATGCTACACTTCATACTGCATTTCTGAATCTTTTGTCTCACAAAGTCCTTATAATCTCAATTTTCAAAAAGGGGCCTGAATGCTACACAGCTCATTGGTGTCACTGCCTGATGATACCCACTAAACTCTGCTAGGTCTCCTTCCAAACGTCCCAGACAACACCAGCTACCTCAGCATATACATACAGTAACACCAGAAGGCAGCACTTCCCTTTACCTTCGGCTACATCCAAGACTTGAAGTCCATGCATGAAACTCTTCTGAAATCTATGAACACAGCAAAAATAAAAGGCAGAAGTTTGTGCCATTTTAGATGTTACTCTTCTAAAAATGCAACAATACCAAATTCCTGAACACTAAGCATAGTTTCCTACTCCATTTTCCGTTAATTTTATAGGTTTGCTGTCCTGGGTTTTGGCTGGGATAGAGTTAATTTTCACAAGAAGCTGGGAGGGGACACAGCCAGGACAGCTGACCCAAATCAGCCAAAGGGGTATTCCATACAGTATGACATCATGACATCATGCTCAGTATATAAGGGAGCAAGCTGGCCAGGGAGGGAGGGAGCATCAGGTTCTGGGCAGTAAGCAAATTGTACTGTGTATCACCCAGTCTGTGTAGTCTGTTATTACTATTGTTGTTATTTTCCTCTCCCTTTGCTGTCTTAGTAAACTGTCCTTATCCCAACTCACAAGTTTTGCCTTTGTCTTCTGATTGTCCTCTCCATCCCAGTCCTTTTTGGCACCCAATGTGGGGCACAAAGGCTTGAGATAACGACAGATCTGGACAGAGGGTGTTAAAACAAACTTGTTATACACATTTATTATACTAGTTAAACAGTCATTGGTCACAATGGTGGTTTGTTTGTTCACATGCTTGTGTTACACAAATCCTTACTTGCTGTATGTATTCCCTGTGGCACTGTTTATCACCTCTGCGAAAGGGGTCAGGATTCTCATTTTGCTGTACTGTGTAATATCAACTTACGATATTGTAACATCACTGATCACGAGGTTAAGCTGGTATTTGTATTATTTGTATGTGGCATTGCTGTCATGCCTGTACCTCGGATGACATCTCTCAGAATTGATTAATAATCACACCCAATATATGGGGGAAAAAAACGGACTGCCAAAGACTACATGCATGAAAGCAGTGGGTGGCAGGACCTTCAAATGTTGGGATGCACATCTAGCCAAGGCCACCTGGTTAGTTAACTCTAAGGGGTCTACCAATCAAGCTGGCCCTGCCCAATCACAACTTCCACGTACTGTAGAAGGAGATCAAGTCCCCGTAGTGCACGTGAAGAATCTGTTAGGGAATACAGTCTGGGTTAGCCCTGCTTCAGGCAAAGGCAAACCCATCCATGGGATTGCTTTTGCTCAAGGACCTGGTGCACTCAGTGGGTGATGCAGAAGGATGGGGAAGTCTGATGTGTACCTCATTATGCAACAATCCAACAGCACATATCATCACTCCTGCCCTGAGAGACTGCTATGACAGATGGAGCCCGAAGTCATGGACTAAATGAACTCAATGGACATTTTAGAAGGATGCCCATAGACTAAGGGAATTATATCTGCCTAGATTGATATATATGTATACACACACACACATCTAAGACAGGAAAAGTTGTGGTGATTAATTGGAAGGTGTAGGATTTGGATATTACGTAGATAGTAGAGAATAAGGGGTGGATAATGTCCTGGCTTTCAGCAGGGATAGAGTTGATTTTCACAAGAAGCCAGGAGGGGACACAGCCAGGACAGCTGACCTGAACTGGCCAAAGGGGATGGAGCTGTACCTGATCTTATTCCTTTATAGACAGGCTTGTCTACAGATAATGAACAGATTTAGGAAATAACTCCCTTCCAGAAAGGATACTGCACATGAGGATTTTTTTTACCTTAAAATAAGGAACAGCAGCAGCAAGGAGAAAAATACCTCTGAAATAAAGAGGAAACAAGCTTTAATTTATCTATGTATTATTTACCAAGGCCACAGACACAGGGTCCTTTAGACTTTCCCAAAAGAGAATCTGCCTTTTGTTTCATTAAATTACTTATAAGAAGAAGGTTTGTGACTAACTATAAATGTCAAGAATATTAGCTCTCTAACTTGTGACAATTTTATAAGTATAGGTCCTAAAGCCATAGCATAAAAACATACTGTAACTACAGTCCAGCTTAATGTGCATCACATCTCTCTGCAGTGCTAAATCTGGCTAAATACTACAAATTTGATAGGTGGAAAATTACTATTAGAACCCAAATATTAGGAAACCTGTATTTTTTGTGTCTTGCGAGAACCCCAGTTTGAAACACCAAATGCAGATTTTTTTCTAAACCATTATAATGCGTTAGGTTCACCTATAGCAGAAGAAAAAAAATATCGACTCAATGTAAAACTATCAGAAGGACAATGGCCTAAAACCTGCAGTTACTTAATTTTCTTTTCTAGGTCATTACACAATCAAAAGCTTCCTCTCAAGCATATAGAAAGCCCAGATTTATCAGAGATATCTTTTGCACAACAGAGCACATTTTTTATAGTTGGAAAGTTGTTACAGGAGAAAAAAACACCCTTGCAAGAAGGTATAAGGACCAGAATGAAATTCTAGAAAATCACCAAGGGGTCCAATTTAATTCAGTTTGAAATGGGAAAATAATCGTTATTGCTAATGGAGCGTCTACATTTTTTCCCCTCGCTTCAACATCAGGCAACTAGGATTTCACAAAGTTACAGATATCTTTATTCCAACCACTAAGAGCGTCTTGGTACTTCCCAACAAGGAACAAGGTCTTTAGTCAGCAATCATCGTATCTGTTCCCAGGGAATCCGAGTCACATTCTGCCTCCTTTGAACTTTAAAACTGTGCATCCCATAGTAAGAATGGGCTTCTCTCAAAGTCTTCCATCATTTATCTGAAGTTTTACACTGATTTTTTTTTCCCCACCACTGAACTCATGCTAAAGGTAGAATAAATAGCATTCGACTTGTAATGGTCCTTTGGTTGTTCCAAACTGAAGGTCAAATTAAATTTGGTAATTTGTCTAACTTTTTCTCATTTGGAGCATGACAGAATTGGGCAAAGGAACAACCGGTTACCCTGTACAATGACTGGTCTTAATCAAAAGGTATGATTATAAAGCTAACTTTGAAGTCCACAATACCCTTGAGAATGCAGCAACAACTCATACAGGAATTCTGTTTCAGGAACAGATACATTCGAAACCCGCTATCAGCTGCATTAACGACAATGAACCAAAGCAACAAACAGGGCATTTTTCAATGAGCAAGGTGATAAATCTTAGCATGAATCTGTGGTAATCCATGACATATTAACATGGGTGAGAGTTTTCTCTAAATACCTTTGGATTTGCAGAATTCATGAGCCGTAACATAAGAAGCATCTCTCAAAAGATTCTACTTAGGAGTCAAACAGTTAATCTCATGCTGCTAGAATTTCATGCTTGAGAGGCCTTTGTATCATCAGATCTTTTCAGGCACTCTGGACCCTATGACATATCAAAGAGGTGGGAGAGTCAAGGACAACCACAGTCAGAGCAGAGTCCCAGCATTACCTGTGTGAACGCTTCCAAGTGCTCCAGACAGAGAAAGAAAGGAGGGACAGAAGAGGCAGAAAACCTTCTGGCCACAAAAAGAATTGATTCTTCCTGCAATTAATGTGTAAGGAAACGAGATACGTTGCTTTGAAATAGCGAAATGTAACTCTGGATGTAGTTTCCATTCCAGCACATCTAGCTTCTGCCTCCAAGTCAGTTGCCCATACCATTTATTTTCACTTGACTGTAAAAAGAAATCAATAGCATCTTCTACTTAAGTCAGCAGGGAACAAACAAAAAAACCAATCATACTGCGTGGGAGGCCCAGTTTATGGGAACACGTGTTTAAAGCCACACTGCCTGAAACTGTCCCCAGTTCATATTTGTGCTCTTATTTAGACCAGAACCCTTATCCTTAAGTGAGTGATCTGACACTCCCAGCGCGCACAGGAAGCTAGAGCTGGTGCTTTACTACCTATCGGAAAGCCTGACCTCACTGTACTTTCATCTACAAGACAAATGACCCTAGAATATTTCAAGATCATAAACTTTGTAGAAAACAGACGACAACTGAGGAAGAAACAAGCAGTTATGCAGTAGCCTCATCTCAAAACATTTATTTCAAAACTACTAATCCCAGGAAAGACAAACATGAATAAAGCCCTTCAGAGATGCACTACTCCAGCAATCTCAGCTCCTCCAAACTTTCTCACAACCAGTGAAGTCAGTTCTGCTTTCCAATAAAGTAATTAAAAAGTATTTTAAAAAAAGATCAATCTTTAAAAAAAAACCCCAAGACACCAACCAAAAAACCCAATCCACACTTGCAGACACCAATTTTGCAAAGGTCAGTTAACACTATCTCTAGAGCATTCCTTCCCTTTCAGACAGTCTTATTAGATACACTAATATTTCAAAAATTCTAAAAAAAAAAAAAAAAAAAAAGCTAAATGAAAGAATTGTCCTCCCACATAAAAAGTCTAAGAAAGTATTAAGAAATTCAGATACAGAAGTTAAGTACCAGTTGATTTAAAGACTCTCACAGGATTTTGTTAATAGCAACTAATTTTGATTTAAAAGGTTTCTGTACTTTTTTCTTCTTGAATCTGTTGAGATAGCTGAAGTTCACAAGAGGTATAATCATTTCTAATATCATCACAACTAGCATTTTTATCTGTCAGTCATCTAACTTATAGTCAAGTGATCCATATAAAACAAGTCCCCAGAGCTGGGAGGTCTTTTATAAACCTAAATTATTTGGATACAGGACACTCATAAGTCAAGTCAAAACAGTAAAGTTTTTGTCTTTGCTATACAAGTAGAAACTGTTCTTCATTTCCTAAAGTCACATGCTGAGTTAGCCAATTTATTCTAAAAGCAGTTGTTCTGGACCAGTTTCAGCATTCCTTCAGGCAAACATGCTGTTATTGAAACAAATAAATCTTTTTTAAGTTCTAATACTTTGTTTCAGTGAAAGAGAATAAAAAATTGCAGCCTGTGTCAGTTCTCGAACACCAAAGAAGCTCAAGCAACAACATACCTTTGGAAGTAGAATGTAAGAGCTGCCAATCACGTCTGCTAATGATCCCTTCCTCGATCACACACATGGACCATATAATCTCCAGAACCGTAAGTTAAGCAGCAGTGAGCACATACAAATAGAATCTTAATTCACAATTTAGAACTCGGCAGTTAAAAATAGAGGAGAAAGACCTGGGTCAGAAGGCATCTGTGCAAATCATGAGCTTGATTAAGGCAGAAAAGAGGCAAACACACCCTTTCAGTAGGTATTTTCAAAAGATAAGGGAAAATTGAATGTTACTAACAAGTCTCTAGTGGAATTTGGCTAGAACATTGCACAGAAGTTCTGGTTACTTGTTACAGGACTAAATCTTGAGAGGTTTTCCTTCACAGCTTACTATGGGCTAACTTATACATGAGTCCTCATTGCAAGCTTGGCAAAAAACTTCATTTGTTTCTCTCTCAAACGCAGCCTCTTCAGCTGCTCATCACCCACACTCATGTCATTTCTTCCTCACGCTCCTACCACCACACCTTTGTGCTTGCCATAGTAGCAAACAAAACAGCAGCTGAATGCTATTTGCTTTCTGAAAGGCTATGAGCTATACAGCTCATTTCTGCACTTGATTTCAGGGACGGTAACAGAAAAAAGGACAAAATAGCCATGGAAGAGACCACATGCAAGAGCCTGTGGGAAGCACTAAAAATTACTCATCACCACTTGTACTATCCTCTTGGGCAGGAAGCAAAGCCACCATGTAGTTGCACTAGCAGCTCTCAGTATGGCATGGTTATGAAATACTAATAGTCTCTTCCTATACTGGGGGGGTTTATTAGAATGTATTGCAGGCAACTAGTTAGACAGGTTTGCTGCTCCTTCTCAAACATATCAAGAGCATTCAGCGGTAACAAGCATTTTCAGGATTCGCAGGTAAATCTAGTATTCAGGTTTAATTAGCTGTTGAGAGATTATATCGAGGCATGAACACCTTCAGCCATTCTACCCTCCTCAAGATAAGAGGTTTCTTTTTTTTTTTCCTCCTTTATGAAAGTGAGGAACAAAACACAGCTTTTCAGCTACCATCATTGGCAGAGATTTTGCTGAAGAGAAAGGTAATTTTTCAGGATGACATACATTACTTTTGACTTGGGTCGATCTTTCTGTGACTTAGCCTGTCACAAGATTACATTACATTAGTAAACAGCAACTACAGCTGAAAATTCAAATTACTTATATTAAAGACAACATCAAATAGAGGAAATAATGAGATGTAAATACATAAATTATTTTAGACTCTCAAATATCTTACAAGTACATACTTGCATTGGTACATAACACTCCAGTTTCACATTCAAGAGACTATAATCCTTGCCACATCAATGAGTTGCCTCTCGACAGTAAATGCAACTGCAGTGCACATGCACCCATTCCCCTGTGGATTTTACCACCAACATTGCTCATTTGCCACTTTTAGTCAACTCAAGTGCAAGTTTCATTTCCTGACACACTCATGCTATACGACTTCAGTAATTTCAGTTCTGCAGAATAACAATATGGGGAGAACAGTACACAAATCATTGCGATACGAATACTGATTTAAGAGAATAAGCAGATTACCTTTGCCTCTTCTACACTTAAAAGTCTTCTACCACCACAGTGTTCTCAGCCATAAGTGTGACCAGATGCAACCTCTGAACCATAACGATATTAGCAGAAACCCCAACCACAGCATGTCGACCCAGAAGAAAGCCTGTTTTTCCAATAAAGCCATGTCTCACAGCACGCTATTTTTCCCCTCTCTCAATATTTTTCCACTTCTGCTTCAAATAAATAAGATTTATCAAATTAAAAAAACTAAACCAAACAAAAAGTTAGATGGCTGGGACCACAGCCAGCATTCCTAGGTTAGATTATACACTTGCCTTGGCTATTTACTTTCCCTTCCTTTCTTTTCCCATGCAGTAACTTTCACTCGACTCTTGTGTGGACTTGGATGCTGTAAGCACTTCAGATCCACATTAAGAACTTTACATGAATGCTTCTGCACACTAGTATCAGTCCAAGGAGGAAGAGACTTCTCTTTAGTTACAAGCTTACAGTACTCCAAAATAGGGGGGAGAAGAAGATTTCATTCGTCTCCTCCCTCCCATGCCTGTATTTTACAGTGAAGTTTTTGGACTTGCATCACTGTTGCCCAATTTCCAAAAGAGAATTCCATATTTGGCAGCTAACGTGAAGCCTGTTTCATACCAATTCTCTTGTTTGGAAGTTACAGATACATTAACAACAAAGTAATCTGACAAGTTACAAATAGTGACTTTCTTAAAAAAAAAAAAAAAAAGTGTATTAACTGCATTAGCATATACATCTTCACACTTCATTCAGCTGATACATTGTACAGCACAGGGCAATGCCAAACCTTTTATACTTGCCCGAGGACAGCATGGCAGGAGGGTCTGCAGAGGCAGCGCCCAATAATGAGTGGGCAGTGAGCTTGGGAGCTGCCCGGGGTACGACTCCTGGCCCTTCTGCTGCCATCCTCTTGGAAGCCGATCACTCTGTATTTCTGTCATTCCCTCCGTAACAAGATTAAAAAGCATATAACTGCTTTTAAAAAGAAGGTGTTTTGAAACATACAGATTAAAAAATATTACATACATGGTTATAGGGAAAGAAAATAAATGTTTGTAATTTTATTTTAATAACCTCTGTTGCCCAAAGCCAGGTAGTGAGTCAAAGAAAAAGAACATAGCCATAGCATGAGAGAAAGCAGCCAGCGCCATTGTTTGTTTAAAGGTAAGCAGAAGCAGCAATAGCTAGAAAGGTTTTATTCACATGAAGATTTCAGCTTTTGCAAGTGTTACATCTGCTGTCACAGCTACAGAACGAAGAACAGAGTGGCCTATTTTCTACTTGACTCGTGCATCCCATTATTCCTTGCGCGCTCCTGACTAACCAACAGCACTACCTTTTCAGCTTGCTGACTTGTCCAAACATCCTCCTGCAGGTGAGCTGACATCCTGGTGAAGGAACAGAAATACTTTCTAGTGGCCTGGGCTGATAGACTGATCTTTCCCAAAGAGTAAAGGGAAATAACTCAGGCACGTACAACAAAAACAGAATTTCTAACCGTCATTTCATCCTAAAAATTGCCTCCCATGCGATAAGGGGATACATGAAGTGAAACAACTAAGCACAATATCATGGCTTAAACTATGATCAAAGAAGCAGCAAGGAATGTAACAAGGAGAGATAAGGCATGAAATTAAAAATCACACCTTCCTAACCGTGACTGGAAAAATTGCATTCTTTGTTTTACTGGACAAATGTGAACAAGTGTCCAAAAAAACATTAGTGAAAGTCAATACGAAGTTTGGAGGTAGTACACACACACGAAAATTGTAACACATTTTCCAGCTACATAAAGAGCTAAAAACTTAACATTGACAACCGAATTGCAATCATGAGGCTTATTTCACTATTTCCCCTCCTCAAAGCCACTGGTCCAGTTTTTGTGTACACTGAAATAAACCATTAGATGGCTTATACAAGACCCCTTATTTTCTAGCCCTTCTAAACTACAGAGATATTAATGAAAGTTTTGTAAACCCAGGTGCCTAATTTAGCTAAATGCATAATGCAGGTAATACCTCTAGTCCTCATCAGAGCACACAAACACAAATGAAGCAAATGGAAGCTGCAGGTGCTCAACATCTTTCAAAACACGCTCCTGCAGTGCATGCAAATATCATACCAACATCGTTCAAACCTGATTGCCTATTAAAAAAAAATAATAATCTTTTTAACTTTCATAGAAATCAATCAACTCACTAGAAACATGCCCAAATGATACTCCACTCTAGGGTGAAAAAGCCAAACTAAGCTGTTACTTTGCCAAAAAACTGCTTTTATGCCCAAGCCGTTCATGGAGATCTAAGCAATGCAACCACTTTTTTTACAAGCATTTTGTCAAAGAGCTTGCCAAGCTCCATATAAACACATTTTACTATTTCATAAAGTTTATACATCAAGTCTTTGAAACATGAAGTGACAGGCTCTCAGTGGAATTTCTGCAGAGCTACAAGGTTCTTATTGCCCTCAGCCTCCTGAGACCGTGAATTGACTATAAGAAGCAAGTAGCCAGAATCTTTTTCTTTTATACAGGAATGCCTTGCAAATTTGAAATACTGAAACTCTATGATCAGCAGAGAAGAATTCCTTTACATGAGACTCAAAATCCCCCAATGATCAGCACACTATAAATATGCATCATTGCTGGGTTTCTGTTGCCAGCACCGGAAAAAGTTTCTCTCCATCATTAAGGATCCCTTAAAGTTAAAAACTAATACTAAACATGCTCCACCCCACAGATATTTAAGCTAGATATTTTCATAAGGAAATCACCTTATCTTAATGATTTAGGTTGTTTTCTAATTTTTTTCTAGCTGGTTCACATCTTACTTTCAGTCAAGGTTTTAAAGTTACACAAAAGCAACTCAGAGTAAACTCACCAATGCCATAAAAAGGAAAACCAAAAAAGAGAGAATGACCCAGTTTCCAGGGTTCATGAAGTAAAACCTCTGAGTACATAGTACAGTTGCATTTGTGCCATATTGTACTGCATTTCAATGTGACTGTCTACTGAAACTTTGCACTTCCTCTTTTACCAGTTAGTTTTCTTATGGTTCAAGGTCTCCCTTTGATTATTCCCAGCTCTGACACACTAGCTATCTTTTTCTATCATGTTTACTTTTGCTTTACTACCCATTTGTATTTATAACACTATTATTATTGTAACGATTTTGAAGACATGTCCTTTATGGTGCTTTGTAGCATCAACGTAAGTCTTGCAATGGCTGTCCATTGTCAATGACAGAAATGAAACACGTAAGTTAGAAATAGACGTCAAATTTCATAAAAGGGTAAAAAAAAAATCAAAGTTCTGCCTCTTTTATACAGTTCTTACAAGCAGTAATTTTAGTATTACTATATCAAAGAATAGCAAAACACATTTAACCAGCATTTTGGGTGCTTTTACTACTGTTTCCTCTCAATTATCTCATATTTCTATATATAATATAAATACATTAAAACTTAAAAAAAATGCAACTACTAAATCCACAAATATTAGAAGAGCTCAGTGGCAGCTGTAATACCCAGAAAAGCTTTAACATTTCCGTTTCAAGTTAGCTATGCTCTAGTATTCTTAAAGTTGCAGAGCAAGCTAATCAAAATTGGAGCTCATTTCCCAGCATTTACTCCTCCACCTGAATGACTGTGCTACCTTTCAGTTATTAATCACTTTAATACTACATCCTCTTAACTCAGAGCTTAAATTTTCAAGACACACATGAATGCAATTTACTCCTACTGAAAAATTCCTGGACTTCTCTATTAATCTAAAGCAGCAGTGTTACATTAACCACTTCCAGAACGTTATTTAAAGAAAGGGCCCCTCTTTTTTTTTCCCCCCATATTGAGTCTTTTCTTTTTCAAAGTTTCAGTTGCTTATAACGAAAGGCTATCGCTCTTTGGCTTTCTGTTAGAAAAGTATCACCCCTGATGTTCAAGTGTATTTTATCAAACTTTACAGTATGCTTGGAAGACTTCTATAAACGCAGTCCATGTTTGCGCGCTGTTCACACACCACAGTGAAAAAGTGCTTGACGGCTCTTCTGAAAGAAGAGGGTTGTATTCGGAACCTGCGTGAAAGCCTTACTCAGGCCTCGGGACCGCTCCTCTTCAGCCAACGCGCACCAGCCAAGCAACCCCAAATGGCAAGAGGGGCTCCCCACTGCTCTCTCAACCACAGTACAGCGAAAATGGCACCCACAGCTCACGTGTCCCGTGGGGCCAGCTGACTTTTCTCCAGGGACAAGAAGGAAGCCCTGCTTAGCCAACATAGGTGGGTTTATTGGCCAGCAGCCAGCTATGTGAGGACAGGGACAGGAACCGCGCTCTCGCCATAGGAAACGGGGCCGATGGAGACACACCTCCCGCACACCTGTGCGTACCTACTGACGGACGCTGCCAGCCCTGCCTGCAGCCAGACACGCCGCCAAACCAAGCCTGCCCGACCCCGGGTTCAGCAGGGTACCGGGGGCTGAGCCCAGACCAGGGACCAACACGCTCCCCGGGGCTTTCCCGGGCCGCTGGGGCACAGCGGCCTGAAGGGGAGAACCCGGGGAGGGGCGGTCAGCAGCCAGGTGCTCCTCGCATTAAACTTGCCTCTTTTCCACTCCCCTGCAAGTTCAACGCACAATGTCAAAGCAGGAACGCAGTCACACAAAAGATGAAAGCGATGACGTGAAACCCGGTACGAAAACCAAAGGCGATCCCAACGGCACTGCCTGCTGACACAGCACCCCCCGCCCGCTCCGCCGGCGGGGGGGGGCCGAGCGGGACGCGCCACCGGGGCCTCGGCCACCACCACGGCCGCCGGCGGAGCGCTGCCGCGTCCCATGGCCGCCAGGACGGAGGGCGCACACGGGGGACCGCGACAGGGGGGCGGCGGGCGCAGCCACGGGGTAGAGACGGGCGAGCAGGCTCGTCTTCCCCTCACGCGACGCCAGGGCTCGGCGGGCAGCCGGGCACCGATCCCCGGTCGCACACGCACCGCAGGGCCGTGGGCCACCCCCCACCCCGCCGCAGGGCCTGGGCACCGGGGCCCGCTCCCAGCGCGGTGCTGGGGCTGTCCGGGCCGGCTCCGCGCTCCGGGCCCTGCGCGCTGCCAGAAACTTTCCGGGGAAGGGAGGGCGCCGGCGCGGGGGAAGGCAGGGGGACCCCGGCGGCCGTTGGCGGCGCGGCCCGGCGGCGCGGCCCTTACCCGTCCTTGCGGCGGGCCTTGTAGACGTGCCCGTAGGTGCCTCTGCCCACTTTGCAGCCCTCGTACTCGAACAGGTCCTCCACCCGCTCGCGCTCGGCCGCCAGCTTCGACTTGAACTCGTAGTCCATGTCTCGCCCATGGGCNCGCCACCCGCTTCAACTGGGCTCCTCGCGGCACAGCGCGGGGGATGCCGGGAGTCGTAGTGCGGCTGCGGGCGCTGTCTCCGGCGCCGCGGGCGGGACGCCGTGGTGGCAGAACTACAACTCCCGGCATGCCCCGGGCCGCCCCGGCCAGGCGGCGTCGGCGCACTTCGCTCCCCGGAGACACCGAGCGTTTCAGCGGCCGCTGGGAACTTGCTGACTCTTCACATTGCGGGGCAGCAGGCGGGAGCGGCGAGCGCGGCCGAGCTCGGCGCCTCTCGCTGGGAGGGAGGACGCATGCCCCGCCGCCTCCGCCCGCCGCGCCTCGCAGTGCGCACGGGGCTGCGGGCCGCCGAATAGTGCGGCAAGTTGTTTATCTCGCGAGCTGCCACTCAAGGCCAAGCCCCGCCTCCTCGATGGATACTGCCCTCTGATTGGCCGGTCTAGCCCCGCCTCCGCCGTAGCTCTGCCGCGGGTACCCGCCGGCTGCTGAGGGCGCGGGCGGGACGGTGCAGCCGCCTCGGCCGACGCCGGTAGCGGCCCGGGGGCTGTTTCGAGGCAGCGGCCCGAGCCCGTGGGGTTGCAGCGTTGGGGAGGAACGGCTGCGCGCCTGAAGGGCGGCGGCGCGGCCGCGGCGGTTGCCGCCGCTTGGCTTGGTGAGAAGCGGCGCGCGGGAGCGGCCGTTGGACCGCGTCCCGTGCCGGCAGCGCTCGGGCCCTGGCCCGCCCAAAGCGAACAGCTCGTCGGCGGAGCAGAGGCCTCGTCCGGGTGTGCTGGTCCGGGCCCGCTTGGGGCCGAACGGGGAACAGGCGGAGGAGCGGAAGGCTGGAGCAGGTGGAGGCCACCTGTGCGGTGTCAGCTTTGTGTGGCTGCGGTTCCGTGATGGAAACACGAATTCTCAGAAAGTGACTCGATGTAGCCGGACGCTGCTAAATAAGCTCAGTTGTCGTACTAAGGATCGCAGGGGCAGATGGCAGCGTTTGCATTCACTTGCTAACCCAGGCTTACCGCTGAGGCCTTCTGATTCGGTACTGTAGCAAAGCTACGTCCCTCCAGCCGTAAGCACAGAGAATTTTAGACTCACAATGCTGCTTTCAGGTTCAGATGCCACACTGTGCATTTTGAGATCATAAAAATATTTAGACCTTTTAAAATTATGCCTCAGTCTCTCTCAGGGATTTCTATGTGAAAAGCACCACTCTGCAAGCATATTTGCACTAGGGAAGCACCGTGCAGAACTAACCAAATATAAAGGTTATATCCTGTCATACAAGCAAGTAATAATCTCTGCCTTGTGTACAAGTAAGTGATAATCCCCACCTCGTGTACACAACCTTAGCTCATAACAGTCGGGAGCAAGTGAACGAAACAGAATGAAACCAGAGAAGGGAAGAGTAAAAACGGAGGCTGTCCATATACGGAAACCACCTCAGTTCATCACCTGCCCAGCCAGCATTAGTTACCAAAATGGAAAGCTTTTCCACTGCCTAACACACTGGATGGGAGGGGTAGATGAGCTGATGAGAAGCTGTCATTGCTGACAAAGCAAAGGGAGGGGTCAACTGCGCTACAAGGTAAGGTACTATATATGATTACTAGTGCATAGCTAAGTCATGAGGTCCTAAGCAGAAGTTTGTTTCTTAAGCAATGGCAGAAGGAGTGTAACCATTTTGAAATGATTATTTCTTCCAGAAGGCAATAGATGATTGAGAATTTCCCTTGTGCAAGGTAGCTAACAACTGAAATTCTCAGAAAACTTCATCGCTCTTTTACCAAAGTAGTATTTTCCAGAGAACTACAAGTGCTTTTCTCTGCAGTTGCAGATACAGATCTTTCTGAGCAAGGCCAAATCATGAACTGGCAAATTGCCTAAACACAGGAGAGGGAGCGAACCATTGATCTTTCAGTGTCAACATTAAAGACATTTGCTAAAATTAGAGTTAACCGTTTAAATTTTGCAAAGCGTTCACATCTTTGGTCACCTAGTAATCAAAGCCAACACTGAGAAGAAAGAGACACAGACTGAAAAAGAGAAGCACATAGCTGTAGAAGGTTATGCTACCCAGTCATATTCTCCAATTTTAAAGTCCCTAGGAGTAAGGACTACCTTGCTGTCGGTAATAATAAACTCTACAAGTAGTTCCCTTTGCCCTTTTTGACCAAATAATAGCTATTACTGCCCATTTTCATCACTAAGGCTTTTGTTTTCTACTCTTTCAATTCCACCATGTAATGACAAGATTGTCTTTTACTGCAATTCATTGTGTGTCTGCAACCCCGGTGAGAGAGGGCTAACGGCACCCCCCATTACAGAAGCCCAGCTAGGCCACCGTTTGCGATCCAAGGCAGCTTAATTCCCCTCTGCCCTATACTGTATTCAGCTCCCTAGTGTTGCAAACAGCCATTTTATTCTTTCTTCCATAAACTGCTCGTGCTTTGCCAGTAAATGTTTTGGCCCTATCTGCTGTACTAGAAGGCTGTCTGAGAGAAACTTCTCTAACAGGTGGAAGCTTTTTTAAAATTTCAAACCTACATTTCCCTGTGACCAGTCCACATCCATCTTTTCTTCCTGTGCAAATACTGTCCTGAAGTAGCCTTTCCCTCTCTCCTCCGTGTATCCCCTGCCAGAAGTATTTATAGACTGCAATCTCATCCCCACACAGCCTTTACTTTGCTGGACTAAACAAGCCATGCTCTTCTCATTCCCCTCGTGAGCCCTCTCAGTGGAAGCTGGACTGGTACAAGGCTAGTTATGAGAAATGCAGGATGTCATCTGTACTCCGGTTCCTTCTCTTGTGACAGCCCTGCTTCTAGTTTCTGAATCCTTACATTGGCCACATAAAAGCCATTAAAAGCGTAGAATCAACTAAGCAGCTCCAAGAGCAGGCCAGCTCAGAGGCTGGTAAGAATGAGGCTACCTTCTCATCTGAAGCAAAAGTTTTATCAATTCACAGTTAAAAGATGGAAATGGGCACATTCATCTCTTCTTGAGGTTAGAGCGCATGGCAGGATTCCACTTCAACTTCATCAAGATGGAGAAAATTGTTTATGTGGGCACACACCATCAGGCTTGCTGGAGAACAGCTGCCTGGCATCTCCTCTCCAGATGGTTCCCAGAAGAGAAGCAGCAGCGGGCAGCCATTTACAGAGCAGAGATGAATCTTTGAGCAGCAGCAAATGGGCCAAGAGAAAGAGGCAGAACAGTACTGTGACATTTCCACTGCTCTTCCATGTCAGTAGAATGGTTGTGATACCAGTAATACATATTTAATAGCATTTCCATTTTTTGAAAGTGTTTTATTAATTGTATTATTCACTTCTAGTCAGAAGAGAAATATAACTGTAACATTTTTAATATGTAATGCCCTATCATTTATTAATTGTGCTGATGCAGTGTTGTGGTTTAACTCCAGCCGGTAGCTAAGCCCCACACAGCTGCTTGCTCACTTTCCCCCGAGCTGGGATGGGGGAGAGAATTGGAAGAGTGAAAGTGAGAAAACTCATGGGTTGAGAGAAAGGCAGTTTAATAGGTAAAGCAAAAGCCGTGTATGCAAGCAAAGCAAAACAAGGAATTCATTCCCCACTTCCCATGGGCAGGCAGGTGTTCAGCCATCTCTAGGAAAGCAGGGCTCCGTCACGTGTAATGGTGACTTGGGAAGACAAACGCCATTATTCCCAATGTCCTCCTCTTTCTGCTTCTTCCTGCAGCTTTATATGCTGAGTGTGACGTCACATGGTATGGGATATCCCTGTGGTCAGTTGGGGTCAGCTGTGCTGGCTGTGTCCCCTCCCAACTCCTTGTGCACCCCCAGCCTCCTCGCTGGTGGGGTGGTGTGAGAAGCAGTAAAGGCCTTGGCTCTGTGTGAGCACTGCTTGGCAGTAAATAAAATATCCCTAAATTATCAACACTGTTTTCAGCACAAATCCAAAACACAGCCCCATACTAGCTACTATGAAGAAAATTAACTCTATCCCAGCCAAGACCAGCACAAATTATTTGGCTAGCTCTGGTTTTTCTTAATTCATTTTTATAGTACCATAATCCAAATAGTACTAGAATAGAAACCTTGTGATGCTTTTCTTGAATATAGTCCAAGAAACTGGTCTCAAAATAGGATGCACTGCTTTTCACTATGTTCTTTTCCTGAGAAAAAGAAAACCATCAGAAAATCACAAAATTTCCTACCTTCTCTGTACAGACTGGCAAGATTGAACAGTTACCTGACAAAAACAAGGGAATTCAGCATTCAGCAACTAAAAAACAGTGGAAGACAGCAAATTAAAAGTGAAATAATTCTACATTGCATGGTGTGCCACAGTTCATCATTGCACAACTATGACTCAACCTTATCACTGATCAACTGGTATAACCACGTATGTATCTTTCTTAGCACATCCACTTCCTGTGAATTGTGAAGCAAGATTAATGAGCTTATTTCATTTGGGGTACAGCATACGGCGTCGCAGGCTTGCTACAGTTTGTCAGAAGAAAAAAAAAAAAGCCAGAGGATACTATGAAGTAATGCCATTGCCAATGCCAATGCATTGAGAATCAGCATGACAGCTGGTTTAGAGGACCAGCCACTACCTCCAAAGCAGAGATTTAGAGAAAGCCTTGAATTCTGAAAACTTAAAAGTTGCCCACAATTATGGAGAAAGGATAAGCTCTAATTCTGAATATTGCAGCCCACAACTTCATACTTTGGAGCTGCACAGGCAGTGTAACTGAGTTTCCTTGGCTTTGTTGGTATAAATGCTTTCAGTTTACCTGCATCATTGGCATCCTTATTCCAGCACCACCATATTCCACCTACTCTATTTCCTTGATGGTCGTTAAAGTTTTCAGAAGCTAAAATAATTCTAAACTTTCCTATAGAAGCCACTGATCTTTTTCCATGAACTGGGAAAGACAGTAGCATGTAATGAAAAATGAAAGATGTTTCTTTAATTATCCTTGAAACATATAAAGGAGAATACAGCAAGACTGCACTGTCTGATAGCTCTCTGAAGTTAAATCCATTCCCACAGAAGAAACAGAACTGTGCTAAACAGGTAACTTGAATCTTATCTAGTCCTACTGTTACATTTTCAACTTTTTACACTGCATGTAATGAGTTTTTTAGCACCATACTGGCAGAATCTATCCTAAAGACAAGCTATGGCTATAGAACAGTATTTCATGACAAGTCTATAGAACATATATAATTTATATAAAGAGAACTATTATACTTTAGGATTGGTCCTAGCCAAATAGATTGTGATGTCCTATTACAAGTGTTTTCAACAGCAAATGTTTAAAAGGACTTTAATAAATTGTCATTGGATAGGAGACAGGACACGAAATAACAGACACATTTGTAGTACTGCATATAACTGTGGAGCACTACTTGCCTACTGCTTTCAGTTCTAGTTACTCCATCTCAAAATCCATATAGTAGGATTATGGTAATGTTCAGGCTTGGGTTACCAAAACTCAGAACTGTGACATGGCAAAATGATGGGATACAAATACATTAGCAGCTATTGAACAGAAAACACTGCCCCTGTCTTGGCAAGTCTGCAGGACTGAGATTACAGGAAGCTGGGAAGGTAATACACAAGGGATTATTGCTACCTGCTTGCCCTTTTCTTATACTCTTTCCTTGTGTGCTAGATGGGCTTCTAGTCTGATCTACTTAAGACATTCTTATGATCCTATGAGGAGGAGCTGAATACATTTGGACTTGTTAGCTGGAGAAATAAATGATTGGGGAGGTGATAAATGATAAAAAATAAATTGATCCAAAAGACATAATTAATACTGCATAATTTGCAGCTATTACATACCATGGTCCAGAGGAAACTTCCAGCTCAGGAATTCACTAGAACGCAGTTTGTTAGAATCTGAGAAGGTGTAGTAACAAAAGAAATGAGCAATTCAAGAACTGAATCCCTCCTGCCCGTGAATGATTTTGACCTTTGTGAAACTATGGTGGAAGTAGATTTAGGAAAACCTAAGAACTCCTATCCTGAGACCCTTGATATGTTACTGAAGTTCTGGTTTTCTTATTTCCACCTTAATTTTATTATTTTCTATTATTTTTGCCTCAGTGGCAAAATCCTCAATTATCTAAATTCCAGAACTGTATTTACAGCCAAATAGGAAATGACAGCATCGGCTGCTGGCCCACTATGCTGAAGAAGTTCAGCAACTCCAAATTTTAAAAGAAAGCCAGATGGTCTAATAAGAGCAGGAACCAGGAATTCCATTGTCCTGCATGGTTTTATTTCTTTTGAGACCAGGTTTTCTATCTGTAATGCAAGGCAGAATATTTCCCCATCTTTAGGAAAACTTTTGGACTAAAGTATTACTAAACCTATCAGTTAGCTTTACTAGCAATGTGCATCGACCAGTAAAGAATTTGCAATCAGCCAAATTACAGTCAGCCTGATAAAAAGAACTGACAAAAATATTTTTATACTTCAGGCTATGATCTTGTCACTACAACTCAAAAAAATATCCTGAGACAAATACCTATTGTTAATGCCATATACAGAAAAGACTAAGGGCTGACTGTTGAAGCAAAAATACTTTTTAAACCCTTGCCACCATACCCCAAAAAATGTATTGTCAAACCCCTACAGTGCTTCTGGCTGGATAAAATATCAAGAAGGTGACTATGACTTTGGCCTCATAGAAGATGCAGAAACAAGAGCTGATGCAAGGGAAGAGTGGGGATGATGTATCCATAGACAATCACTAGCTGCTCTTACTACAGAACGTGAATGCCCTTGCTGCCAAGTAAGACTTCTTACCTTCTCACTAGCATCTATGTTATCCTGACTCCAATTTTACATATAGACATTCAGCAACATTAAGGCAATCAAAAGTATTAAATTAATGCTCCTAGGCTGAAGTACTTTCAGCTGCTGTATTAATGCTTCTTTGAAGGATAAAGTGCCCTTGGTTCCCTGTAGTCTCTGATAGTGTATTGTGTCTAGTTGAGATGGGGTTCATTTTCTTCATAGCAGCCTGTATGGTGTTGTGGTTTAGATTTGTGACCAAAACAGTGTTGATAACACACCCATGTTTTAGCTGTTGCTGAGCAGCACTTGGACAGCATCAAGGCCATCTCTGTTTCTCACTCTGCCCCTACAGCGAGTAGGCTGACACAAGCTGACCAAAGAGATATTGCGCTCTGTGTAACATCGTGCTCAGGGATAAAACTGGGGGGGAGTTTTTGCAAACTTGCCGTTGTTTGCAGACTGTCTGGGCATCAGTCTGCTGGTGGGAAGTAGTGAGTAAGTGCCTTTCCATCACTTTCTTTCTTTCTCTTTCTTTCTTTCTTTCTTTCTTTCTTTCTTTCTTTCTTTCTTTCTTTCTTTCTTTCTTTCTTTCTTTTTCTTTCCTCGACTTCTAAAACTGTATTTATCTTAACCCATGCATTTTTCTCACTTTTGTCCTTTTGATTCTCTCCCCCATCCCACTTCAGGGGGGGAGTAAGCGAGCAGCTGGGTGGGTGTTTAGCTGCTGGCCAGGGTCAACCTACCACCCACAGGAAGGCTCTGAGGAAAGAATGGGAAGGAATTAGGATGCATTTTATGAGGCTAGTTGCTTTGCCATGGCTCTCATCTTCTACTCCGTGTGTGGAAACTACCAAATCCCTACTGTTAGGACTGGATGGAAGTAATCACAGTTCATTTTCTCTTTCCTTTCTACAGGTGTCAGCAAGAAGGCAGTATGGATCACAAAAGGATTAACAAACTGATAACAGTTCCTGTTGTGTGAACCAACCAAAAAAAATGTGCTGCTTCTTCCAACCTCTGATGCAGGGATAGGCAATCTACAGCTCTTAAACCACATGGAGCTTGTGTGTGGCTTCTGCAAGAGCTACACCATATGACAGATAGCAGGCAGTGCAAGCACAAGTTTCCGCACATTCTGTATGTCCAGCTGTCAGAAAAAGCGAACAAACTGGAGCCACTGAAGCCAAAATTACCCTGTCACCTTGGACCCAGCTCTACTCTCCACGCTAATGCTTACCAACAGCCTGTAATGTCATTTTGCAGAGCGTGATGTCACATGAACTTGAGCTTTCATCTCTCATCTTCCTCAATTTGAAACTGTTTTGTTTGATTCTGCACAACCATAGTCTGATATCATGGCAGCCCAACCAAAATCTTCACCTGACTGAAATTTTCTTACCATTGGGTAAACCTATGGGAAAACAGGCTCCTCCACTAACCCTGTGACTTTTGAGGAATTGTAGGAATTTGGATTCTACAGATACACGAGGTTTTCAGGACTGTCTGAAAGCAAAAGGAGACTTACATTTTAGGGAGTGAAATTCATACAGCCTTTAAATCAAATGGAGCTTCAATAGTAACTTAGCGGAGCTATGTTTATCCCAGAGGCTGTTCCAAACCTCATTGTTACCGTTGGAAAAACTACATTATATGTGTTTCAATTCTTGCATCTATAAAGTAGGTACAGTAATATTTAGACCTTAATAGGACTATGTCAAATCTAATTGGTAACTTTGAAACACTATGAGTATTAACCATTATTTTATTGTTTTTACTTTACTGTTGCAAAATGATAGTTGCTAGTGCAAACAAAACTTTCTTCATATAACCTATTGAGTCCATCACTTGCAATGGATTCTTTGGTATAGGACAAAACACAAGGAGCTGTAACTTTAGCATGCTTGTTATAGAAGCCAGCATGCTTGAAATAGAAATAATTGATATCAATGGTAACAGAAACAATAGCAGTAGACTAGGATCAGATTACCAAATTGTTTTCAGTAGTGAAATCCTGAATACTGTATGTAGTGAACTGGGTGCTTATGGAAAAGAAGATAAACTAATATAAAGAAATTTTGTTTAAATGGTGACCGTTGTGCTGGTTACACTAAGAATCCATTTTGGGTGCCGAGTCAACTTCAGTCTGTTGAATTTTGATGTGTTGCTTTTGACTCAAGTGATTCCCAGGCAGCAATCACGTTGTGCTGTTAAGAAGTGGCAGAAATGAAGCCCTGGCTTCTTTGGATCCACGTCCCATTCTTCGTCCTTTCCCAGTGTCCACAGCTCGGGCTCGCTGCCCATCATCAATCTTCCCTTCCCCCAGTGTCCACAGCTCCCTCCTCCTGCCTCCCAGCTACCAGCTGGGTGAGAACCAAGGGGATGTGGCTGCTTTTGAGCTAGGCATGTGCTGGCTGCCAGCAAACTAAACATAATAAATAACCTTTGAGCTCTGGCAACAGCCTTTCAGTCATAGTAATAATTTGAAGGAAGTGGTCTTTCCTTTACTGAGCTGTTACGTTTCATGAAACTTGGAGGAATTTCATAGCCTGAAGTTTTCTATTTCTGCGTTAAATGTAACTGAAATGAACTCATGGGTTCAAAGGTCATTAGAGAGGGTCTGAGAGGATTGGTAGGCAAACAGCATATCACCTAAGCCCTGATTCCTGAGGCTTGCAGTCACAGAGAAATACCCTTTGATGATATAATAGATACAATTCCCAGTAGTTTATAAATAAGGTTTGAAGACACAAGGTCTGGGCAATATGTAAAATTTACATACCATTTACAACGTTCAAGGGAAATCTCCAAAGCCATTTAGTCACATCACAGCAAAAACCATACAGTTGTTTTGATTTATCAGGATTAATACAGAAATTAGGAGACCAGGATCACATTTCAGGAGCCAGAAGACGAGTCTGTGTCAAATGTTTCTGCTCCAGCGGTTAGGCATCATTTCCTAAACATATAAAATTGTACTTTGTTCACAGAACCTAAAGGGCTTTATTTGTAAATTAAAAAGGAAAAAAAATATTCATAGATTGACACTGCACAACCCTACTAATGAAAGATATTCACTGCCTTTAGGACTTCCAGCATATGAAAGATCTTCTACTTGAACATCCACAGATGAGAATCATATGCTGTGTATGGACAAGTGTATTTTCTGCCTTTATTAAGTGCATTCCTTTTTCACATTTCCAACATCCTAGACTGTATCTGACTTAAATTCAGATACAAAAAGAACTGGGTTTGGCACAGTGCAGGTAATATGATACCTGTTCTAAAGTCTGATAAAATTGCATGCTTTCTTTTGTGTGTAATCTCTTTTCCTTGATATCGCTTAAGTATTGATACCACATGTCAGCCTTATCCCTCCCAGAACACATTAAATGTCGGGGAGGAGAAGCCAAACATCAAATTCACCTTGATATGACTTTGATGGAAAGAAGACAAAAACATGAGCATTTCAAATGCTCAAACAAAACAAAATGCTCAGAACAAAAACAGTGGCATTACAAACGAATTTATTTCTGTGTGTCAATATTTCAGATTTCATAGAAAGTATGTCAGGTCACTGAAATGGCAGAAAAAGCCATCTAGTGTCAAAAAGATGTTTAGGAAGAATTTAATGCCTGAAAGCAATCTGGTAGTTACACCAATTCTGGATGAACTGAAAATAGAGGAGTAAATTTGGTAAATTACTGATGAGCAAACAATATGCAGTGATTATTGCTCATATTGGTCAGGTAGCAAGGCACATAATACACTTTCACTGAGTGAAACAACATTGAAAATAAAGATGAAAGATGGAGGAAAGCCCCAGAATATGGGGAATTTGATTTCCCAACTCAATTTGGTCATGCATAAAAAGCAGATCTAAGTGCTGTGCCATGGCCACCGCAGAGCTTTCAGCAGGCCAAATCCTGTAAAATCCCCTTCAGGAGCTCTTTCCTACATACAGAAGCTATATGGACTTAATTCAAGTGATATTAATCAAACAAGTTCAATTTTTGTGTGCAGTTTCTCTTATATTGACTTAAAACTATTTTTATGTGTTTGTTTTATGACTATACATTTTGACCATGAGCACAAATTAAGTTTGCAAACAGTTGTTTCACTCCAAGACGTGGAACGACCCCAGCCCTCCATCACTGACCGTTTGCAAAAGGCTGTTTCCAATGCCAGCTCTGCCATCCTGCTCCAAAATGGGTCCCTCGGCACCAGGGAGGCTGGCAAACGGCCTCTGGTGAAGTGTCCAAGGGGACAAGCCCAGGAGCACCTGCACAACAGATGTGGGTGCAGTAAGCTTCTGCTGGATGGTGACCAGCGACAAGACATCGTATCTTCATCTGTTACAGCTATGTAGGGAAGGAAATGTCAGCCTGCTGCCCTGCTGATGGCTGAACCGTATAAACGGATCTAAACCGTGCTAAAACCTTGACTGCACACAGCCTTGTGTACTATTCTTGCTATAGGGATTTGGAAATCAACACAGCTAACTTGGTAAACTCCATATGCAAACATATTTATAGCATTCTAAAAGTGTGTTTTTCACTGATGTGATGATATTCGTATAATTTTATCTCCATACAATGTTATTTTATCATAACCTACAGCAGGAAGTTGTGTTGCTTCCTGATCCAATATCTAAGCTCAAAAGAAAATGGGTATCTTCACTTAACTACTTTTCTTTATCTATCAACTTACAAGACCATTTTAATGTAATCTTATCTAATTACACTGTAATGTAAAATAGTGCAGTTTTTAAGTAGTTCTAGGAGGCCTTTATTATGCTAATACAGCAAAAGGAACACCAAAAAAAAAAAAAAAATACTGAGCCCAAATGAAGCTGCAACATATCTGGGATGGGCTGGAAGTTATTATGTTGTTCCCACACTCTGTGGCAGGGAGTGTGCCACACTGAGGGGTGCTCCTGAATGCCCTTTTGTGGCATTTGCATGGATACAATTTGAAACCAAGTAAAACAGCAGAATAAATGGATAACTTCTGATATTTAAATTCTTCAGTCCCAACTTTGTATTTATTACACAATGTATTTCTAAGTGATGGTCCTTATTCAAAAAATATCTTTCTTGAGAAACCTACCTAGAAGTTATTACTATATGCAAATATATATTGAATGAATAAATACATAATATATAAAGTTGTTATATTTTTCTAATCATAAGACTGCATAACAGGGATAAGACTACTTGCCTGCTTTGATTCTTCTATCTGTACATTCACTTTGTGAGTGTGCTTTATAGCAGTATTGCACATGATGAGTTTTATAGCTGGAGAATTGTTTCCTGAAGTGTAACTAGGTGCAGTTCAGCACCATGCCTTCTGTGTGTTGACATACCGTCGTAAGGGTCTGCTCTTCCCTTTCATTTCACCTGAATCACAAAGTCCTCAAAACTTATTGTCCTGCCAAACGGAGTGAGTTGTAAGGCTATATACACACAGAGATGACCTGGAGAAACAGCACTTACAGGCAAGTAATGCATATTCGAGGAGTTGACAGTGCCTGTTGCCACATGGTGGGCAAGTAATCCCATACTGTCAGCCACCCAGGTCCCTAATAGAGTAAGAACTGAACGACAGTCTTCCCAAAGGCAGCGTCAGGGTTAGAGACTTCAGAAGTGGCTTAATACTTGGTAAAAGCTCCACCTAGGCACTCTACACGTCTTAGGAATGCAAATATTTTGTCGCACTCTGATCCTGGTAGGAGGTTCCTTCTCTGTAATCTTATAACAAATCCAAATCCAATCATATTATCCTGTGGGACAATTTCTGCGTGAAAATAGCAAACTCTGATATCTTTCTTAGTCAGAGGATTTGCAGCTTAAGTCACTCTGAAAGCTCCACTGTAATTAATATAGGAAAAGAAAGCCTGCTAATATAAAAAATAGCAAGCCTAGCATATGCAGACAAGAGGCTTAATTTCTTGATTTAAATAATTTAGATACAGCATTAAAAAAATTAGGTGAGACATAAGAAAGATTGTACATTAAGACGTGAATCTATCTATTTTTTCTAGCCAACATTCAGTTTACTAGAATAAAAGCATTTTGATAGGTACCAAAAAGAGGTGGCAGGAGCTGATATCCTGATAATGATGGTATATTGTGTAAGGGTATCCCAGAGGAGAGGCAAATTCTGGGACTGCACACTGACAGCCGTAACAGTTGTTTAATCCTGCTGGAGTCAATGAGATTGCCACTACCCTTCCCTGTTTTTCCTTTAGAATAATTGCGTATAACAGACAGAGTTTGATGGAAAATGTACAGGTCTTCCCAGCTCAGGAATCACAAACCCATGAGAAGGACCCTGAAGAAAAACTACCCCTTAGGCAAAAAACTAGCGCTTTCTATTAAAAGTCAGGACACCAAGAAAACTTGATGTACACCCTGTCTCAGAAAAGGTTTGACAAAACATGATTCCATACCATTCAGCAGTTCAAAACAACTGGACCATTTGGTGCTCTGGGTGGGTAGGCTGCAGTATCATCGCTGCACTCTTGTGTAGTAGAGGCCACCTTGCACCATCACCCTTGTTGATAGAAAACAAGGGCGTGGTATATCCTTTTGTTTTTTGTTTTGGGTTTTTTTGGTTTTGTTGGGTTTTTGTTTTGTTTTGTTTTTTTCAAAACAGATGATCTCAACTCCTGGTACAGAACATTTAATGTGCGTTTCTCACTGCCCTGAGTTCAATGAGCTCAACGCGTGGCTGTGCTGTACAAGGGACAGCAGACCCTGCGCCTTCACATTATCACGGTGAGATGCCTATCTGCTACTGCTACTGCATTTATGCAGAAAATGCGGAAACGCTCAGCAGCTGCTCCAAGGTGTGTCCCTGACAGACATAAATACCTTGTAGCCATTTGCATAAAGTCTCACATACTGTGTTAAATCAGTTCAGGGAGCGACATGCCCCAGAAGAGCTAAACAAAATGCTCAGAGTGCCAAATTTGTGCACAAGCTTTGCCATGCCTTGAAAGAAGTCCTGTAGGAGGTAGGGTTTGACAGGAAGATAGTCTGTCATTTAACTGACAGGCTTAAGGTGTTGTATGAGAGCCAGTTGTGACTTCCAGAAATTTAGCATGAAATCCAGAGAGTAAGGAATTTGTTGTGTCTATTGATTTTTAAACCAATGTAGCATCTAAGCTGTGTGTTGGCATGTTTTCAGAATGGTTTCAACCTTTGTATAGTCCCCTATTATCAGTTGCAATTACATGGCAAAATTAACCGCTTTAGTCTCATACTAAGAAGGCTACATTTGTATTATGTTTATTACACTATCTTTTATACTGATAATAATCATACATACTCTTGCTTTTTTTTTTTACTGGTGTTTTAAATGCACTTGTGTCATTTTAAAAAATCAATAGGTGTATTATCTTCAGATTGCCTCGTGTATTGCAGCACTGTAAGAAACTAGGTATTGGAAATAAAACGTTAAGCCACCCAAAGCCACTGCAGTTAATCATATTTAACACCTGACTAAACTGGGCTCTCCCAGAGCTTTTGGCAGGGTTGGGAATAAACAATCCTGCTCAAGTAATTCTGTTGTATTACGTGAGAGCCCATTAATAGCTGCAGTTTTGATTCAAGGTGGATGTAATTCTAGAAACCAAAGGCCCTGTTTAAGTTTAGGAATTTTTTTATACCTCTCATTTTTCTGTTACAGCAGGTCTTGGAAGGGCCTACCATTTATTTTTCTATGACCTACAGACAGACTATTGATCATAAATCTATTTGCTTTTAATGAATATGTGATCATGAAAAGCAAATGAGAGGAGATTGCAGAGAGTATGCTCTGCTGGTCGACCTCCATAGTGATGCCACAGAGTTGCTTTTTATTTATTCTCTTGAACCTGTACATACTCTACCACAATTAAATTGTTAACGTTTGCCATAGTTATCCATATTTCCACTGTCAAACTGATGTGAAAACTCAGCTTTTGTTTTGCCCAAATAACATATTTCTGCCAAACAACTCACACTTGAAATGGAATAAAAACCCCACTTCTGAAGAGCAAGCAGGGAGCAGAGTGTTAAGGCAGGGCAGGCATCAGTGCGGAGAGCTGAGGGTTCTTTGAAACAGGGTGGGATTAGAGACAGATTCCCAAAGAGTCAAGATGAGTACAGCAAGGAAAGGGGACAGGAGCTCAAGGATGTCCTACTGCCTTTTACTTTAAAAGGTATGCTTTTTCCTTTGTGGTAATGATTGAACTTGACTTTTTCTCTTAAAAGGAAGAGCCTTTTCTTGTCTTCTGTGGTTTAGCATAACAAAGGAACAGGCTTTTAATGGTAGCTTGCTTTCCTTTGGCCTTCTGATTTCCTCAGAATACATATTTTACCCATAGAAAAATGGCCTTTTTATCCTCCTGGATCCTTTTTGATGCCTCCACATAATTTTCTTAGGTTCCTATGCTTTTCTTATCTTCACCCTGTGAAGATATGCCCTTGGATCTTCCCAGTACAGATGGTTGGTTCCCTGCAACTGCATGTACCTGGGTCTTTATCACTTCTGGGAACGTTATGGTGGTCATAACCACTGCTTCTGTACTAGGTTTTACCCTGACTAGACTGTTCCAGTGCTCATACTTTAAGATCTCCTATACCAGCTCCCCCTTTGTAGGACTCACAGGCAATCCCCAGCAATGTAGCATCCCTGCAGCAATGCCTTCACCTACAGCAAGCTGTCTGGAAGGAGACAGACGTTTCTGCAGGGAAAGAAGTCTCAGGAACTTCAAAATTCCTTCTCCTTCCTGTTACCAAGCAAATCTAACAATCTTTCCTTTGACAGAGGGTCCTAGAAAAACACAGCCTCCATAATTGCTCAAGAACTGATGCAGATTAAGGGGAAATATGGGTTAAACAAGGGATAATACACTTCCAGAGCCTCTTTATGCCATAGAGAATGCATACATAGTAGAGAAAGAAATATCCTGGAGAGATCATAGGAAAAATCCTGTTTCTGGAAAACAACATACTTCAAGGAAAACAGAAGGGCAGGTAAGTGCATCTGTTATCAATCAGATCTTCAGACAGTAAGTTTAGGAGTCATAGAGCAAAAGAAACAAGCCTTCCCTCGGGTTCTAATTCCTACTTGGAATTTCTCAAATGTCCATGGCTGCCTGGCTGTAATTCCTGGTCCACCCTGCAAACAGCAGCTCTTGCCAGCCTCCTTATCAGCCTGACTCCCCAGACAGGGAAACCAGCAAAATTTTGACTACCTGTACAGAAACCATACTGGCTAGCTGAGAAAAGACACAGTTGCCTTAGCAGTGTATTAACAGGTTCAACCCATTAATCTAACAATCCAACAAAGTGTTGATGAATTTCTGATTGTGTACATACTCAATCACTGACTTTTTGTTTGTTTGCTTTCAAGAAGTATATTTAAATTACAGAATTAACTTCCTGTGAAGTTAACCCTAGTACCAAGTCAGTTTTTCTCCCTGAGAAGGGAAAACGGCAGAGTACATTACCACTCCACCGAGTGCTCATATACTAATGCTAAAAGCAATCAAACCCCAGTGGTTTCCGTAGCATAAGAAAAGGTTTGCTTTGCAATGACAACACTGACCAAATAGCAAAAGTTTCTGTAAAAACACTTGCATTT
Source organism: Aramus guarauna (assembly GCA_013400195.1). Classification (NCBI taxonomy): domain Eukaryota; kingdom Metazoa; phylum Chordata; class Aves; order Gruiformes; family Aramidae; genus Aramus; species Aramus guarauna. The sequence continues at coordinate 1,568,035 of VXBL01000373.1, read as the reverse complement.
AAAGGTTGAACATATGTCCTTGTACAACACCCCCATCCTTAGGGCCCTCAGTTCTGGCTCTCTCCTCATTTCTAGCTGCCCCAGGCATCCATGCACCTCGTCTCTAACTCCAGGCAGCCCAATCTGCCTTGCCCTTTACTTGTCCTTCCTGATTTATTGTAGGCAACATGGTTCCTGCCACTCGCCACTCTGGCACCATTCTCCCCTGGCACTTCTTGCAAGGAGAGCAGGGCCTGAAGTGATGAACTCCTGGGGGCCGGGAGAGAGGGGAAGGGAACCTCAGGGAGAACGTTCTGGCCATATAGAGAGTGCATCCACATTAGTATTTTGGTTTGGAAGATCTTTTGTTCTGCAGATCCGTTCCTAGAGGCACTTATTGTGATTGTGTGTGCAGCAGCAAGAGGAGGACCCTCCAGAAGTACCCTGCATCAGTGCTGTATGTTCTTTTTGCTTCCAAAGCATGTTCTTGTGCTCCTGGATATTTCCAAACCCTCCCTCAGCCTCTGGACTCTGACCTCAAACTGAGGAGAATTCAGTAATGAATGTGGTTAATTTGAAACTGATTATTGTTTCTAAGGTCAGTAATGGGAAAACTGACTATCAGCAAAAAGCCCTCCTGTGAACAACTCTCCAGGGATCTAATGTTTCCCTTAACCAAACACTACCATAGTAACTAACCTGATGTTTGCCTACTCAACCTGCCAATCTACTGCCATGCTTTCCCTATTGCTTAAAGCAGGCCTCACAAAACCTGCACTAAAAGTTACAACAGCATGCTTATTTCACTCAGACTAGGCTTAATAGGATGTGTTACTTGTGAATTTTAAATAAGTAATCCAAATTCACCTTGCATTTGCTGAAACAAATGTTGAATCTCTTTTTGCTTTCTACATTTGGGAAGTGAAGGCTAAGTTTCACTATCCACACTTCAATAAAAAACACAAAACTGTTTCCTGTAAGTACTGTGTATCTTCCTTCACCAGCCCAGGTTTACATCATGGACAAATATCCCCATTTGTATTCAGAGGATGCAGACTCAGGAAAGGAGGAGATGCTTAATGACTTGCAGACCTGTGCGACAACTGTTTTCACTGTGGATTTTCCAGCCCAACAGATTGCCCACTATCTGGTAGGCAGGCAAACATTGCTAACTTCTAGAGCATGAATGCTATTTGCTTATCTGTCATTAGAGTGGCTCTCATCTGGTGTCCCTTTGATGAAGGCCAGGGCTGGTACCTCTTCAACAATTTCATTTATGTGGCTTTCTTCACTCTGAATTTCTCCATCCACTGCTAGTCACCCAAAACCTGCAACACACAATTTCACCTTCTGTCGTGGTTTTTTTTTAGGCCTTGAAACATTATTCCATAGTGTGAAGTTATTTTTTCCTCCTCCCCAAAATTTCATCATTCTTGTCTCATCACTAATCACAAGTTTAGAAGGACTTGCTTAAGTCCCACATATACAAAAGATATGCAAACCTGAAATGGAAGGTACGTTACCTTTTACAGATCTCATGCTGATGGCAGAGAGAAAATTGCAAAGTATGGATGTAAAAGAAAAACTGTATTTTAGAAAACTGTGCTAAGGAGAATTGCAGGAAACTGATTCTAACATCTTGACACTGGAAAAATTCTGCAAAGAGGTGTGCAGTACAAGTTAGCACAGGGAGATCTCCTCACATTTTAGTGTGGCTCCACCCAGTACAACCACACTTGGTGAAGCTGGATTGTGTCAGGCTGAGCAGCTACGCATGGAAGTACTCTGATGTTGCAGTGTCAGCTGCTGTAGGCTGACCGCATACTTTCTTGTGTAGTCATATTGTTAAGCCTTGGGATTGTCAGTTACTTGCTTTGACTGGAAGTCTAGAGAAATAGCTCAGACGCAGACGTCAGTACTGCAGACATCTAAAGTTAGATAATACTGCATAGGCAGTTCTCTGCTCACTCTTCCCAGACTGGCCATGTAGTTTCACTGCCACCCTTATGCCTACTCTTCCAGCAGAACAAGTAGATCCTTTGGTGTACCTAGAAAATTTAATGAATCCTTGTCTAAAATAGGTTGAGTGATTCATGCCCTAAACCTACCTGTTCTTCTACATTGACCACCAAGGGAAGCCCTGGGTGACACATCTTGGTTATCAACATCTGTGTTACATATGTAAAAGTTAAATGAGACTAATTTCTCTGGTGGTGTCTGTAATTGCTTCAGACATTTCATAGCAAAAATGAAACATATGACACCTTCCAAACAGCACAAATACATGTTTTCTGAAAGCTAAGGAAGGACTTGATAGTTCTTTGACCAAAGGAAGATATTGATCAGTCTTTTCATGAATCTTTTTCCCATGGACTGATTGAACATCTTAAAACTGTGCACACAGACATTGTTGAGAAGAATACACCAACAGGGAAAGGTGCAGAGATCTGAAGCCGATAATCTGAGGTAGAGGAAATAGACAGAACCTGAACAGAACTTACGGAGGGTCTATATAAAGAATATTTTCCAGTTTTCTGAGTAAAATTCAGTATGGAAAGTTTCTCAGACTGAAATATATCCTATTCTAGGCTAGAAAATTAAACTGAGAAATCAGTAAAACTTCATCACTATAGTAGTGATATGAAATGACGTAGTGTTAGCATGCTGAATTAAATTATTCTCCTGACATAAACAGACCTGGATACAAAGGAAGATAAATAAATTCTTAGACTACCTGTATAAATCTTGCCATTTTCCTAATAAAACTAGAGATTGAAGAGAATATCTGAATTAACTCCTTGCTCTAAATCCCAGAAATGAAATCTAAAGTAATGTTTGTGCATGATGCTTTACAATTCAAAGAACTAATCTGAAGTTATTAACCTCTTGTGCCCACAACTATGTTGGGTGACTATGAGACAAGAAAATCAGTACTGTCTCCTACCATTGTTTATGTAACCACTCTTACTACAAGGAACCGGTTTCCTTCTTGGAGGCAAGTTTCGATATAGAGTATGCAGATCAGAAGAGTTCTTCAGATGAAAAGCCTTGAACACCTTGCTGAAATATGAATAAAAGAGATCAGAGAGATGGTAGGTAGGAGAATAAAAGAGATTTATTTCTATTTAATGTACAATCAAGTTATGCTGTAAGTTGCAAGTACTAAGATTAAAAAAAAAATAAAAATCCAATCATGATTAAACTGACTGCATTGCTTAAGATGTGCCTTTTTTCCTAACCAGGCAGCATGTATTCTATAATTGCACACAGAATAAAATCACTAGTAAGAGATACTCTATCTGTTGATCAAATGACAAAAAGGCTCCTGCACTTGCAGTTAGTAATAAGTATATAAAAGTTCAATGAGTGTCTTCTACCACAGTTGGCCTAGCTGGTGCACAAATTCAAAGCTGCAATCAAAGACAGTTGTGCAATTTAGACCTTAGCTAGTATTTTGAAAACGTAGAGGGAGAGGTAGTATTAAACTACTAAAGACATAATTATGAAAAATAAAGGCACAAAGTACACTCTGAATTAATCGAGGACTACTGATACATGGCAAAAAAAGTGCAGTCATGAAAAACTAGTATTTTTTTCACCAGCACCTTCTTGGATGTTATGATCAGCTCCACTTATGTACAACTCTATGTAAAAGCTTTGCCTTCCAGTCTCCAAAACAGCTAGATTACTTTTTTGTATAATCCAAAAATATGCCCTGTGTCACGACTTATCCTAGAGCAACTTTCAGAAATGAGTCACGACCTTTGTTTAAAGGTTGTATTTTTGAAATGCTGGCACAAGCTTAGCTGTAGCATTGTCAACATGGAATGCTACTACAGAGGGACTTAAATGACGCTGTCACGTAGAGTAGAATATATTATTTCAACTGTAAACCAGCTAATTATACATGAAATCTGGTATCTACTTCTCTTTGTTTTAAGAAAGCTTTTTTGTGCTATGGATGAAATATAGCAGCATGCATAAAGCCACAGAAAGAGCCATTTTGTTTTTATCATATCAATATCGCTCAATATCTCATTTTAAGATTTGTATTTCTATTCATGTGATAGCCTCGTGTTTTCTTTTGGCTTCCGTTTCAGTGTTTTAAAATTTGGAATGTACACATTGACAAATACCCCAGAGGTCAAATCCCAATTTATTAATGTCTGAAATCTCATTATTTTTTAACAAATCTCATTAGTTTAAGATCTAACTGGTGAATTTTTATACTTAGGCTTATTAAAATTGAGAGTAATATAACCAATGTAAATCCTTTCTTTACATAAACAAGCAATTAGAAACAATGTCAGCAATTACAAGCTATATGAATATTTTTTCATTACTTTTGTGATAAATGTGATTAAATTTTCCCTGCTGAAGGTTGATTATAAATCAATCACAATCAGATGTCTCTGCAGAAGCGACCAGTATAAAGAGAAGACAGTCTGGCTTTCCTCAATCAAGTCAATAAGGAATGAACATGTTTTACCTCCAGGACAGATTGAATGAAAACAAAAAGGAATATAATTTTAAACTGAATTTTGGATATACCTATGCACCCTTGGGAGAAACAAGGCTTTCAGTGGTTCAATGTTGTCGTCCTGAGAATCCTTTTAGCTTTGACCATAGGCCTTGTATATTGGGGTCATAAAAAGAAAAGGGGCACATCTTTGTAAATAAAATTCCTCCATGTGGTTGAAATCCCATCCTTCCCAGGTTGGTTCCTTCAATTAAAGTTTTCTGTACAGGCCAGTTTAGGTATTTGAAAAGATGGTGCTTTATCTTTTCCTTAAAGTAAANTCTGAAACAAATAATCTGTTTTCTTTTTTTTTGCCTACTGCACCTTTCTTGGTTTATTTGCTTATCTGAAGATAATGGAGAGGTCTCAGATATGAACTCTTAACAATCTACATCAAATAAATGAAACACAGAAACTTTAATAAAGATTTTTTTATGTGTTCATTTAGTATTTAACTACAGTACATGCCAATACAATGAAATAATTTAATTAAAATATCTAATTTTTTGTGATGTTTCTCTGGTTCTCTCACCATGGGCAGATGGAGGGGAGAGGGTAGAGCATTCCTATTGTGAAAATAAGCAGAATAAAACTTTGCTTGGACCAAAAAATCGTAAATAAGAACAAAGGGCACAGTTCATTTTCCTCCCTGGAACTCCTCTCTGAAGGTCAGTTCTGATTATCCTGTATGCCGGTGACAGATGACAATAGCTAATACTGTAAATTACCTTTTCTTCCTCTCAAAGGAGCTAGGAGAAATCTGTCTTTCTCATTCCATCATGCATGCTAGTACTTCTGTACATGAATAGCTTCATAGATTTGTGTACTTCTACCGACTTCAAATTTAGTTTAAAAGTTAAACATGTAAATGTTTGCAGGAGCAAGGCCTTTGTTTGCATATTAACTTCCTTTAGACTGGACTAAAATGACCAATATGATGAGGGGCATTTGGAGATTGTGGAAGGGGAGAAAGTATGAGTTTTGTTTATATATGTGTAAGATTTCTATTGACTGACAGGTTTGTTTTTAAGTGCCAGGTGAAGATTGGAGTCATAAGGAAAGCTGTTGGTTTGCCTCATTTAGTAAGGCAATCTTAGATGTTATTAGGATCAGAAATGGTAATTTTCTTGCTGTGTAGTGGTGACTGCAAATCAACATTGCTTCAAAGATACAACTGATGCCATAGGGCAGAATAAAGAGAGTTTAAGTGAGTCTTTTCTTTTTTGGCAACACAACTGCAAAACATCTCAAGTAGCAGTTTCCATGTACTATTCAATTATCCAAATGCAGGGATTGACACAAGTTTTCAGAAGGCTGAAAAAATAACATCAATAAGAAAAAAGCAGGATTTCCCAGTTCTCTTTCTTCAATCCCTCTTTGAAGATCAGTTTAGAATATGTTTATAATATATATTTAGTAAATTAGGTACAAATAGAAAGTGAAGTAGAAGGTAACTACAACTGAGCTCAAAGTATTTATAAGTAGTCTTCATAGATACAAAACATTTATGTTGTAATCCCTACATTATGAATTACGTTTGTTATTGCATTCAGTGCATTATATTAATTAATCAAATGCATATGAAAAAGTATATAGGCATGATAGTCATTGCCTAACAAAGAGGAGTTAACACCAATGACAGAAGAGGGCTACAACAGATATAAAACAATTTGGTTAGGTCAAAACTGATTTTGGGAAAGATGGTAAGAGCTTCTACTCCAAAAGTAAACCATATTTTCAATTCAAAAAGACAAGCTTTGATAAACAAAGGAACTTACTTGTGAAGTCAGGGACTGAGGAATTCAAATATTGAGGATAACAATTATTTCAAGTGAAAAGTATGTGAACTTTGTGGCTCAAGAAAGTGAGGAAAGTTCTACTGAAGAGCTTCAGAGCTAGTTGAATAAGTAACCACAAGCAAAACCCAAAACATTTACAAAATGGCAAAGAGAACAAAGCACAAAGGGAATGTTATCTAAGGGATCAAGAAAAGGAAGGACAAAGTGAGAATTGCCAGAAGTCAAGCTGAGTTAGACTTCCAAAAAGATATGAAAAGCAAACAACAAAAAAAAATTCTTCATCCCCATAAATGAAAGACAATAAAGAAAGGACTGTAGTGCTATAGAATATGAAATGGAGAGAGATGGAAGATGATCTTGGCAAAAGATAAATTGCACTTCGCTATTGATCTGAAACGAATACTTTGCCTCAGTTTTTAATGAGTACAGTGACTGATCATGGGAGCAAAGACAGTTTAGATAATGGCAAGAGTGTGTGGAAAAGCACAGTTCAGAACAAAGGTAAAGCAGAACTCAAGAAAATGAATGTAGTCTGTTCAAGAGACCACATCTTCTCCACCCCATTCCCGAAAGGAACTAGCATGTGAGCTCATGGGTCTGGTGCCAACTTGTGTGAACAGATTTCACACCTATCACTGAAAAGGTGGTTCATTCCAGCAGTGGTGTTTTTAATAGCCGATCACCATGACATCCAGGCCTGCAGAACATACATAAACTAGTACCAAGTATAGTTTAGGCCAAAATTGGAATTCCTAGCCTTTTCATTTCATTCACCGTTTCTAAATGTAACTGAGTAATTATTCTATTTGCCAAATATTTGCTGCTGGACATGTAAGCTAAACTTTGAGAAGCTTCAGTAATTTCACATTTTTACTAAGACATAATATACACTGTCCAAGTATTAAATGTATGCTACTTCTACTATTAGGATTAAATGTATACAGAATTTTACAAGACTTACTTAATTGTCAAAACTTCCTTTTTGGTTTTGTCAGCAATTGTCATTTGTCAGGAGATAAACTGCGTGGCAGTACTACGCTTAAAACTATCAGTCAAATCTGAACTAACTGCAGAGGAAACCATAATGGCATCCTGAAAAGGACTTCACACAAGGACAATTCTTTGTATTTACTTTCCTCATTTAATTTAGAAGGATATTTGCTGGTTGTAGACAATAAATTCATTTATTCAGTAGGAAATAAGCATATGAGGTCCTTGCAATCACTATTTTGAGTTAAAAATAGCTCGAGTTACTGAGACATCATTGCTGCTTGTTACTATAATGACACAATTTAGAATCTCTATCATGTAGAAGAACAGCCCATATTTGCTGGGAAATTCTGTTCCATGATTTTTTACTCTCTGAACTATGAAGTTCGCTGCGGTTGCTGTCCTCCTAGAAATTTGAGCAGCAGGGCAAATAAATCAGAATGGGAACGGAGGAGCAGGGCCAGGTTGGCAATATTAGAGATGAGTGCTTTTGTCTTTAAAAGAAGGGGGAAAATGCCTTGAAAGTCATGCATTCTCTGTGCCTACACTGGCTCTGTAGCAACTTGCTTTTCTGTTCTTTTTGTAGCAACCATCAAAACAATTGAGGAAGACAGCAAAAGTGCTCCTCCTCACAGCACTCTAGTTTTTGCTTCTCATGGTCACATACTGGGGTTGCATAGAATTAGCGTGACATAACCTTTACATAAATATTAACAATTAATGTTCTCCTTCACAAAGAGCAAGCATGATTCTTTGCTGCCTGTTGGGTGGAGGGCTGGTAAAGGCGGCTTTATTCCATATTTGATTCTTCATTTTTCCTGGCAATGCCTCTCATATAAGTTGGCAGCTCTAAATTACTTTGCTGCCACAGCCCCCTATGGATAATTGCAGCAGCTCAAAATAGCTGTTCAAAGTGAGGAAACCTCTACCCAAGGAGTATCCCCTAGGAAGAAATTTCAAGAACTCTACAGCCCCTTTGTGCTACTGGTAAAGTGTAAAGAGACTGGATAAGAATACAGAATTCATCATTGTCCTTTCCATACAATAAAACATTCATACTTTCTCATCTTTCTTTCTGGACTTGATTATTTGTTGACACCAGGCTTGCCCTATTCAAGAATATGGGTAAGAGCAAAGATTGCTTCATGCTAACTCTGTGAGCTCTGTGTTCTGCAGCTGGCTTAGCAATGAAAATGATGAGCAGCTTCAACAACATACAGGCTTGCATTCCATTTCTGGCTGCCCCAAAGCTCTGTTTTGGCATGCAGGAACTCATGAACCACTCTTGACTGTTGGGCTTGGTTATACACCTAACACAAAAAATGGCAAACCAGAGTTGATATAGTTACAACAGTTTTTACTACATAGAATTTCCTCCTGTGCACAGAGTAATGTACCTGGCCAGTTACAGCCTGTTGTGCCAGCAGATTACTACAAAGGAACCAGATCATAAACAATTTTTGGCCCTGTGTCTCACAATCGTATGATGATATCTGAGCCTTCCTGTCTTCCCAAGCCTTCCTTCCTCCAGATTCACATGTCTGATTAATGTTATTAAATCAATTTTAAAACTGCTCCAGTTAAATTAGTGCAACCCATTTGGACATTTTCAAACCTGCTAGTCCTTCAGCTCCTGTTGTGCCCTTTATCTCTGGGTAATCTCAGTTGTAAACATGAATTCAGTGACCATCTTTCCAACGATGACTCACAGAACCTCCCTCTAATCCACAACAATCTCCTTCTGTCCTTTCTGAAACCTCAGCCTGCCTCTCAGACAATACTTTGTTCATGTCTAGTTGTCAGTCAAGTTCAAAAAAGAGCTTTCAGTGTTTCCTCTCCTCCACCTGTTTCATGTGTGTCTTTCAGCAATCCAGCCTCTCATGAAGGAAGGCCTGCAGCCTTCAGTGTTAATATAAACCTCTTTAGGTGTTCATACCCCTATTCTCTGGCTTCAGATACACTACATCACCCTGCTACTTTTCTATCACATCAGACAAAGTACTTGTCTTTGTTTTCAAATACTTTCACTGTTTCATCTTACTCAGTGCTGAGATCATTTCCCTCCATTTGTCAGCTGGTCATATTGGGCTGTATCATCCCTTGTTAGACTTTCAAACAAGTACTTCACACTGTTTTGTAGGTTATCCTTCACACCGAGAAGCTTCCTAGAAATAAAAAAGAATTTTTTTTTAATTTTTTTTTTAATCTTGCTGTGTCTTAGAAACATTCTTGTGGGTGACTGATGTCCCTTAAAACCAAGAGACAACAGTCACAGCTAGTGGGTTTGGCCCACTCAGACTGGTGTCTGGTAGCTGGTGAGAAGACACTGAAGTCCTGAATTAGCAAAGTCAGAGAAAGCACTAGTTGAAGGGGGCAGACAAGAGCACAATCAGATTTCAGGAAATGCTGGAGGTTGTGTGCACGTGGTCCAAGACATGTGGTGAGACCACACTACAGTCAAAGATCAGGAAGTCAGAGACTCCATACAAGACAGGATTCAAGACAAGACAAGACACATCTGGCTGGAGCAATGTCACACATATCACTAGCAGAGCGAAAGTAGGATCGAGTACCTGGCTGAAAACCAGAGACTAACATTAAACCAACAGAAAACAGGACTAGGAACTAGTATTATGGATCCAGAAACAAGGATAGGGGTACTGGTATTAAAAATAAATGGGGAATATGGCTGAACAGAGTCCACAAACTCTCAGCTGTAGTTTTATAAGCACTTTCAGCCCATATAATCCATCATGGCTACTGAAACAAGTGGTCCCACACTCCCCATCCATAATTTCTTGAGCATGCCCAAGCACAACCTCTTATTTACACCAACACAAGCATTTATGAAGCTGGGACGTGAAGTGGCTTCAGAAACTGATGCAAGTTAAAGCTGATCACGATGAAAAACTATTAACCACGATTAAAATTAAGTAGTTAGCATTAAACCTGTTGCAGTCCACTACATAGCCACAAAGTGTTTGTACTGGCACAAAGGAGGAGGCAGAACGCAGGCAGAAATAATTGGTTGAGAAAGGAAGACCTTCTTTTTATGGTAGTAACAACTTAGACAAAGTTAATAAAAACCCGTGAAACCACAGCACTGGAGAACATGTTTCTGTGTCAGCTATAAGGCTGTGTTAAGGGTGCATACAGTGGCAACTAGCCACCTAGGGAATGATTCACATCCAGCTGCCTTGGGAATGAGTCACTGACTCAATGAGTCACTCCTCCCCGCTCCTGGACAGAGCCCACTGCCTATTATATTGTCCGATACTATCTCACTGTCTCCTAGTAAGGACTCATTCATCTGTCCTCAGCCATCTGCTGCTGCTTGTCCCATGCTTTACATTGCAAGCTCATCGGGGCAGATTTTGTCCTTAATTTCTTCAGGAGTGAGGGTTTCCTTGGACTATGAAGTATTAATAATACTGGACTATAAGGTATTGTAATATTGATGAAAAAATGTTTTAAACTACCATAACGCTGTTTGGCATGCAACGTTATAATTAAAAAAAATATTGCAAGTAGTCAAGTATTTACACATGCACGTACACCTACTCCTCCCCGGCAGATGCCTCCTCTCCTCTGGGGTGCACAGAGCTGCACATGTCCTCCTCCTGCCCGTAACAACTAACTTCTTGGTCACACACGCACAGCTCCTTGAAGGGAAAAGGGGAGCGAGAATTACGTCTGAACGCTCAGTTAAGCCTCCTCTTTACCAACGCAGAGAGAAAGAAGTGTTAGGTGCAGAGGGAGTACTGCAGCTGTGGCCCAGGAAGAGGCTTTATTCTCGGGGCTTGCTCCTTGCTACGCGCATACTTGTTTGGGGGTTTGCTCCCCCATCGCCTCTCGGCCATGTTCAGCCCTGCTGCTCCCCCCGCCTCCCATCTCTCACTCCGGCCGCAGGCCGCGCT
>VXBL01000373.1:1515359-1555644 GCA_013400195.1 Aramus guarauna | reverse complement strand
CCCGGGTCGGCGGGAGGGGGGAAGGTGGCAGTGCCGGGAACGGCGCGGCGCGGAAGCCATTCCGTGCCGCCACCTCGTGCAGCCCCGTGCGGTCCCTGCTGGCAACATGTGGCGGCGGGGAGAGGAGAGCCGGGCGTGTGCCGCGCCGGCCAGGAGTGCCTGCGGGGGGAGGCGGATGGCGGAGTGTCGCAGTGCTGCTGGCAGCCGGGGGCATGGCAGCGGCGCCCACTTCTCTGCGCCAAGCCCCCGCGCACGTTGCGACTCCCGACAGCCGTCTGGTAGAGCCGCGGAAGTCTTACGGTGGGGCTTCTTGCTCCCGCCGGTTTCGGGGTGGGAAGGCTCGGAAAATCCCTGCCCGTTGGGACCGGCTGCGTACTGCGGAGAGCTGGGGATAGGAACCTGGTTCCCAGTTCGTGGAGGCTGGAAAGGGGAGATCCGTTTTGCTGTCGCGACGAGGATTGATGGTTTCCTCACATGGCCGGTTTCGCAGCGGTCTCCGGCACTGTGTAGCTGGACAGGTTCATACAGTGGCTCTCAGAGGGAAGCGGGCGGTACACGGGAACCCTTCCCGTGTCTCCCTGTGGCGTGGTAGGCACCGGAGTGAGGCAGCCGGCGGCGGGAGGGGGAATGTTCTCCCCCCCCTCCAGAAGTGTGGCCGGAGCCACGATTTACACGTGAGTCTCTTGGCTCCGCTCCCGGATCGCGCTGCCTCTTTTTTTTTCTTTTTTTTTTTTTTTTTTTTCCCCCATTGACAAGTTCAGGCCAATGAGAGCTGGGCGCCGCGAAGGGGTGGGCCCGCGCCTGTCACCCAATGGGCATTTGAAGAATGTGCTGGCGCTTCTTTCCCTGCCACCCAGGGAGGGAGGAAGAAAGGCCCGAGGCCCACACAGCTTCATGTGTACACGTGTTTCAAACTCGGCCCTCTCTGGGAGGCGGCAGCTTTTGCCTCCTGTAACTGAGGTATGCCTGCTCGGCTTTTGTTAGCACAGTAGCCGATGGCCACCTGCTGGCATACAAGTCATCTTAGAAGCCGTGCTGGGTGAGACAGGCACGAGGTGTCTTTAATATGGCTTGCCATTACAGTATTTTATGGGAGAGGAGTCTGGAAAGACTGGAATACCCAGACTTCTGACTTGCAATAATAAGTCAAACTGTAGATCTGTAGAAAACGATATTCTGGCAGAAGTGTCCTGGAAGTGTCAGAAAATAGGAGCTGCAAGCTTGAAATACAAAGCAAAATCTGCTTGTGGACCCAGAACTATGTACAGGTTTGTAGGAAGGACAAGATTGGTATGTAGATATAATCAGCTGACATAGTTGAAAAAAGCAGGCTTGTCTTAACCCTCAGATTTGCCCTATATGCTTATACTTATGTCAGTAGTTTACTATCAGTGTGATAAACTGTTTAACTTTTCAGGTTTGGGTGGTAGCTGGAGGATGTGCTGTTTTCAGTGTGTCCAGCTCTGCTTGTGTAATCACTGTTACTCAGTGGCCTTTGGTCAGGGAGCCTGAGGAGAGTTTGGGATATGGTAATGATGGTAGCATCTCCAAAGGCATACTTAGCATATGCTATTTGTCTCTTCCTTTGTTGGTATTTCTCAGCAAATTTCCTGTGTGTATATATTGGTAGAGTTAGCTATCCAAAGATGTGAATTGCCAGTGGGTGGATAACTGCCTTTCCTGAAATAATGAATAGCCCGTGTTGTGTGCGTGTGTGTATATATACACCACTAGCTCATGGGTACTGGAAGCTTCATTTCTGCTGTGCCAGAACCACTCCAGAATACATGTTCAGCTGTGACCTGTTGGTGTAGTGAGGTAGCTTGCTCATGTAACTTTTTGACTTGTGAAGCTATTTAGACCTTTTTGAATAATGTGCTTAACATGGAAATCATCAGATGCGGTTATACAGTTATCTGAGATTTAGTGGTGTAGCAGGTACTATACAAGCTGTTACCTTGTGGTTAATGTCCAGGCAATCCTGGAAGACTATTGCAAATCCTAGCTGAAATATGTGCAGATGATTTAAGTTATGTAGGCACTTCAGGATTCCTATTGTGTTTGACTTTAAATGTGAAAGATTCCAAAAATACTTATTTGACTTTGTGTTAATATGCTGATAATGGAATATACAGATCTAGTTTAGAGATGGCATTCTGCAAATGCTTTCCTCATTGATGCAACCATGCTCTCTGGTGTTCTCTTTGTCAGCTCAGGCTCATGTGTACAAAACTGCAAACCTAATTTCTAAAACTGCTCAATGGCATTTAATGTAATTGTAAGGCAGGTACTGTGACAGCTCCTTTGTATGGTTTAGATATGGCTGTAAAATTTTAATAGAGTAGATACAAACTGTTAACTGTTGAACATGTGGTCTAACACAGTTTCAGCACTGTGAGCAAGCTTTGAAGGCCTCTGTGTTAATTGGCTCTTAATAAAAGATGTTAATTGAAGCTGTGTACTTTTTTGGTAGGAAGCTGTGACATGTCTGAAAATTGCTGTTAACTTGTGTCTAGGAATAATTATCAGTGATACTGTGTTGCTAGCATGAAATTAAGTTTTACAACATTTTCTTTTGGAAAATTGTCTAAATGAAATTATTTACTACAGTTGATAGACACAAATGAAAAAAATCTGAATACAATATATCCCACTATGCTAATTCTATGAAGGCAATTGAATAAGTTAATTTTATGTTGAACAGAACTTGAAATCAAAGCTGAAACTATAGAACAATAGCTAAATTGGAGTCAAGTTGCAAACCAGTTGAGCTTGCCTTTTGTATTGTAATACCTGCTTAGTAGTGAAATGTGAGCCATTCATCCACTGAATGACTAAGCTGGTGTTCAGACCTAAAAATTTCCATGTTGCATGTGTTTCCTAGGGATTAAATATGTTAGCCTTAGGATATCACCAGCAAAAAAAAAAGAAAAGTTCAAGAACTAATGCAATGAAGAAACTTTTCTACTATGGGCAAGCCTACTTTCTAGAGTAACTTGGATAGAAGTGTTCAGAAAAGTTCTACACTTACTGTTTTAATACATTCAGTAAAGGTCCCAAATAAAAACTGAAGTATTGAACATGGGCTTTACTTTGCTCTTAAGACTGGCAGGGGGGAAGTTCATTTGCTAATCAGTTCTGTGAAAAGGTCTCGTAGTTGAAATAGTGGCAAACATCTGAAGGTGCCTACCCCACTCACATTCAAAAGTGGAATGAAGTTAATGTTTTTGTGGTCTCAAAATAATTTGTGTTAACTTCAGTGCTTGTTCTCACTATGCTTTGTAAAGCATGTTTTTAAAAAATTGCCTTAAACTATGTATAAAAAAGGAGAGTGCTGAAAACATGAACATCCTGCGAGCCCTGGAATTCTGTGATGACTGAGTAGTGCATTCACTATCCCTACAGTAAAATATGCTGTTTATTCCTTCAGGTGATGTGCAACTATGCATTTCCCATCTCAAGTCTTACCATGATCTTGAATGTACAGAAGTTTGAAACCACAGGTTAATGATGCAGGTATTTAAGAGTCCATATTCCAAGCATTCAGCCCTGAAGAATACTCTGAAATTAAGCTTGTTTACAGACCTTTAATGTGCTTTCTGTTTGTCTATATTATATGGACACACAAGAAACTAGAGAAAAAACTGCAGTAATGAGCTATATGGAGCAACACTGATAGGAGATTCTTATCCTGTTCTACACAAACTGCTAAGCACCAATACAGTCAAGCATCTGATAAGAGTCCTGTGAATACTTGCTGTGTACTGCACCCTGTAGTCTGAGCCAACTCACTGCTGCAGTGCTGCTGCACCTGTACCCCTTCTCCAGTCCTTAGGATCATAGCAGTGTTACCTGCCTATTTTTTCAAACCATGAAGGTACAAGAAGGCTGGGCCACAAGCCCTATTCTAACTGTAGAGCTTCCGAACAGAACACTGTAGAGCTAACTCTGGAGACTGGGAAGAAGGTGGGGTAGACAGCGTTGTGCCAGGATGAGGGCTTCTGTCACCCTGCACTGGCTGAGGGTTTTTCCATACAGTTCTCCAGATTACCTTTCATTTCCATGTAAGAATTCAGTCTTCCACTCATAAAAATTGATATACATAAACTGGATTTCAGCAAACAAATTCAAAATGGCAGGTAAAATGTTTGCTTTTAACTCTCATTTCTAATGAAAGAATGGCTTCACACAAAGGAAACAAGCCCTTTAACACTCACTACTACTACTGATTGTGATACTGCTTGCACGACGTTAAGACTAATGTTGAGAAAGCTTTATATTTTCCTACCTTACCACTGAAACTGCTAAAGAATTTGGTTAGTCACTCTGTCAAAGATCTGGTCCCTTAATGAGACTCCATAGGGCATCCTGGTAAAATATGTAGCTATTGGTATACTCCTAAAAGGGCTTTCCTAATGGCTGTTTACTCAGCCAGGGGAACAGTAAGATTTGAGGCTTATGGCAGATACTTGCTGTCTTACAGTATGTTCCTTCTAGAGAAGATTATACTCAAACTTGCCCTGAATGTTTCCGTTAAGTCTTATTGAAGCCCTGATGTGCCTGTTGGGGCTCATGCTTCCTTAAACATCTTGGCTGTGAGAGATGGTTTGTCCTTTGATAAGAGGAACTTAGGAATACCTATTGAATATCTTTGGATGTAAAGAATGGAGTCACCATTCAGTATATACTACTGTAACTGCAATAATGGTAAAAAGGCCTGTGGCAGGAGTGATAGGCAGCCTTTAAAGTACTATCTGTGGCCATCTTTGTGCCATTGCTGAAATATCTTGGTGTCATTTGGGAATTATTCTCTTTAGTAGTTGGCTGGGGATCTTCTAGGTAAGAAGTATTTTGTGAGTCGTACTGCTTGGAATCACTGTTGTTATGGATGCAATTTTCTGTTCAGGTGTCTGTCTTTAATTCAAGAGTAAGTGCATGTCCCTGGAGAGTTTAAGTTTAAGATAAGTGAGATACAGGCAGTCTTTCTGTATATGTTCAGAGCATATAGAGGGTGTGTAGTTTTTGTGCACTTCAGATAGTGCTGAAGTAAAATTATCAAATTGCCAGTGCCTGGTGCCTAAACCCAAGGTGTGGACATAGTTCAATATAATCTATCTTCAACAGCAATTTATAAACTAAGTTAGAATTATAATAGGAAATAATTCTTATGCAGCTGTCTGCAGAAAAATACACCAGCTGCTAGGCAGTGCTTAAAGCTTGTGATTTTTGTGTAGTTGGTACTGAAACCAATGTTGTAACTCTACTGACACTGATACTTAGCCAGCTTCCATGTGTCTACACTACTACTCCTCTGCATAGTTTAGACAAGGCGTTAAGTTTGACTGTTCTGGGTCATGGTATTGGTAGGAATTTGCCTACTTACCAGTTACTTTATTAGCAGGCTACAGTTATATTTACTGGCTTCTAAAAATACTTAGTAGGTAACAGGTGAAGGAATAAAAAGTTGCTCTGCAGTTGAATGCTTGATTTTTTTTAAACAAGGTCTTATAGTAAAGTACAAGATTAAAATGCTTATTACTTTGATTAATACAGACTTGTCGGCTGTTATATTTTAATGAAAAGCTATGCAAGAGTATGTGTACAGCTTAAATGCTATGTAACTTCTAAAGATAGCTTATTTTCTAAGAATTCCTGCCCTACTGCAAAACAACTTTTCCTCACAGTGGTTAGCAAGGTACTGTTATTGGGGTGGCTGGATGGTATGTTCATGGAGGCTGTTATTTGCTGATAGGAACAAGGTCTTGATGTAGTTCTTATCTCTTTAAATTGCTGTTATCGCCTTCCCAGTTGGCCTGAAACAAGAGTATTGGGCTACTGCCTGATGTGCTTGACTCCTGCATTAAGAACCTGCTTTACCCCTGAGTGTAAAGGCTCAAAATAAGCCAATAACTTGCATTCCAAAGTATGGTTTTATCTGGTAAAGAAAACTTGATTCGTAGCTTATTCATTTTTATTTCACAGAAATATGAAATAAAGGAGCAAACATGATGGTTTGGAACTTGGTTGAGAGGGACTGATTATTCATTTCATTATACACTTTAAGTGTATTTCCTAAAAATAAATTAAAACACTTTTCAGTTCTGACAGGTTTTCCATACTGACATACCTGGGTGGCAGTTTGAATGGAAGTTACTTGCACTCCAGTAACAAGTCTGTGCTGATAAGGCACTAAACATTGCAACACAGGTATAGGAGTAGATGGCTAACTTGATTTCTTTTTTCTGTTGGTATGTTCTAGTACAGTATAGAACAAGTAGCTTTCTGTCATTCAAGCATGGGCAGTTACTCGCACTTGAGTAGATGTATTCATTTCTTTTGGTGTTCTGAACACATGCAGCTGTCTAAGATGTATGTTACTTGCCTGTTGGAGAAACTATTTTGACTTTCAGTTGGTGTCAGTTATTTGAAATTTCAGGAACAGAATTTTACAGCTTTGGAAATGAAGTAGGTAGTGACTCTTAAGTGAGGAGTTCCAGTGGATGCATGTCTACTACAGAGCTTATTAGCTACCAATGATTCTAATGCGTCATATTTTAATATATGAGTATGCTTGAGTATAGGGAAGCAGTCTCCAGACAAAGCATTTGGGATTGTCCTGATGTCTGGCTATGGAGAATAATTTAGGAAATAGTAATGCAATCCCCATTGAAAGGGGAATTTTGAAGAGCAGAAGCTCAGGATAGCATTTTATTGAGAATTAGTCTCTTTGATTTCCCCCTTTTCCGTTGGAGTCTTTGATTCCCAGGTGGAGTACACTGTGGCAAGAGAGAGATAAGTAGGGCAGCTGGCAGTCTTGTAATTTTGCAACTTCAGGAAGCTGTATCTGTTCCTGTTAGCTTTATAAAAGTTTAAGTACAAAATAAAGTAATGTTCAGAAGTATTTCACAGTTACTAACTTTGAGCATTTTTACTTGACAAAATGAAATGGTAATAGCTGTAATAAGTGTATAGGTAATCATTGAAATACTATTTTTAAGGTGGATTTTTTGTTTCCACATTAAGTGGGAGCGGACATTGCTTGTCTCTAACTAGTAACAAATAATACAGATTAAAGGAAAGGAAGAAATGAAAGAGTTACTTTTAGTGAACTCAGTCTACTTGGTACAAAGTAGTCCCAGATGTTCTTCCTTAGCTCTGCTTTAAACCATGGAAAATGTCACATACTAAGGTCATCTTTAAATAGGTTATATTGAGATCAAATTGAGCATGTTAGTGGCCTTTCTGTAGTGTTCCGTTCTTAACTTTAAAATGCATATACGTACAGGCCAGTATCTCTGTAAAACTTCTCCGTAATGTGGCCCAAGTCTCATCCTGGGTGCTGCAACCCTTTGTCAGTCTGTTTTATGTATGCTTCTGGATCAAGCCTGACATCTCGTCTGTTTCTCAACTTGCAGGCTTTCTTCCTTAATGCTACTCTAATCAGATCAAATGATGAACTTACCCTTTATTCCTGTAAAGGCTGAACACATGAACATTTTGTGTATGCTTAGCTATGGTTTCTGCAGTGGAATAGTGAAGTGTTGAATGAAGCTTTAATACGCAAAGGTCTTGTGCAACTGCAGATTTCAGCCATAGTACCTGAATACCAACTATAGTGCTAATGAGCATAACTAGGGACTTTCTTTGCATGGCAGGCTTTGGACTTAACATGTAATACTGTACTGTTAGTATGCTGTAATGATCCTTCACTTAAACACGAAAAGCGTTATGTCTTCCTCTACTAATACATGATTGAAACTTAAATGAGCCATTTTCCTGAAGTGTCTGGTGCTGCAGAACAGTGGTACATTTAAAAAAAAAAATAATCTGTTGTCTACATAAAGCTAAGGTTTTGACTTGTCTGGCCAGGTAAGAAGCTTGTGAAGGCTGAGATGTGTGCTCTTGCAAAGCCTGAGATGGTTACATACCCACAAATACTCAGACAAGTACAAAATCGGATTTGTAGTAATGTACAAATGAGGTTACTGCAGCTCAACATCAGACAGTGTAAAGGAACTTTGCCTTAGCTTTCATAAATGCTATGTCAAACACTGGGTGTTTCTTTACTGGTAAATAAAATATCATCATTAGCAATGCTGGAATGATTTGACCAGTTATTCCACCATACCAAACCAAAGTAAAACTTAACCTATAGTTCAGTTTACAGGAAGAGTATAATAGGATGCTAGAGGGAAGATACTACAGCTGGCAAATGTATGCAGGTGTGCTATAACTTCCAGAGAAAACTAAGTCTTTCAGTCTTCTCAGCAAAATAGTATGATCGTCTAGGAATGTTTTTAAAATAAGCATAATATAAACTATTTTATTCTTCGTTTACATGTTTTACAAAGATGAGCAGATGTGCGTTTTCATATATACTGGAGTATCAGGAATAGAGCTAAACCCATTCAATGACTTTGCTTAAGAGCAAAGAGAGCTGAATAATGTATGGGACTTTATCTGAGCATTAAAAACAAGCTTGTTTGTTATTTGACATGCAGAATTGAGTAGTCTGTGCTGTTATGTCTATGGTTGCAGAAGAGTATTTCATAAGGGTTTGCTAACTGGGATGATAGGGAAAAGCACTTGATTTTAAGTATCCAGTTATATCACTGAGTTCATAAACTTGTTCAAATGTGCACTTTAAGATGCATAGGATTCTTCTAAATTAATAGTTGCAGCCTCATCTAACAGGAGGCTGTAGAATGAGTCTAATTTATGTATGTTGTTCTGGTTGACTCCTGTATAAATATATTGGTTTAGTGCAATATATACTTTAAAAGGGAAAATCCTCAATTATTAGTAGTAAAGGGACAGAATTCAGTTTCAGAAGGCATTCTCAAGCAGGCAGAAATTAGAGCATTTATTTGCTGAGGTCTTTAGAGAAGAAAAGAATGTCTCAATATTTTTAGTTATGTACAGCAGAATCTACAACTTCAACTTTGCAAACTGACCCATTTTCTAAGGGGAAAGATTGGTGGCTGCTGGAGGATCCCTGCTGTTATAGTTGAGTGGTCTGTCCTGAAGTAAAACTAGAGCTTTTGCAGCATCATTAAAGGAGAGAGGTCTGACTCCTGAGGAAGGATTAGATTGACATTTATAGGACAGCTGAGTCAATCTAATAGCTTGCTTGGTGATGAATAACATTGCAATTTGTACTCCCAGCTGCAAAGGGTCCTAGAGGTTCCAGCTCTACTGATGGGCAGCTTAGTTTTATGCTGGCTTAGTAAATTTCTTGGTTCAAGATGGGTATGAGCATAAGATAATAATCTGGTGTAGACATAGGACTGAAGTGACAACCAAAGTAGGTTTTTTGCAAGTCTGTCTCTTCTCATGAATACTTGAAGTCTTCAGGCTTAATTTGAGCCCTTTGATTTTTTTTTTCAAGTATCTTCAAAGTCATTGTAGAATGAGTAATGACAGCAAAAAATTGAAATATTAAACTTCTACCACTCTACTGAAATCTAGTGCTGTAGTTTCAACTTCTGCTGTATGAAAATAGTTCAGTTTATTTTCTTTAAGTGTAATATTCCAAACTATTTGATATAAGTCTTCTATATCTTCTAGAGGTAGAAGGAATTGATCCTGATTGATCAAAGAGGAATTCAGGTCATTGAGATGTATTAGTTTTTGGATGGTTTTCAATTTAATTATGAACTTGACTCTAAGCTGGACAAATAAAGCATGTTAACATTAACTTGCTAGTCTATTACTCTAGTAGTTGGCAATGACTACTGTAATTGAAGTAATGGAAATTCAACCTAAAGCATACTTTAAGTTATAACAATTAATTTTATCTTTATATGTGTGGGATGCAGGGCTTAAGGTTATCCTGACCTGCCTGTTTAGAAGCTTGGGGTTGCTGTTTGACAGTTGTCCTCGTGCAGCAGATTACAATAATGGATCCTGAGGAATACTTAGCCATTTATTGAGAACTGAGAATTGGATATTACTGTATTGAGATAGACAGATCTTATATAAAAGTCCTCACCTTTTGTGCTTTTGGATCCAGCAACTCAAGACAAGTTATAGTCTTGTTTGGGCTAAACTTTTTACTCAGGGTTCCAGAAAACTTCAGTTTGTTTTATCTGTTTGTGTGCTTCTGTAATTTCTTCACAGGATTGAGTGGGACAAACTTCTGGAGAATGTGCATTGTTTGATCATAAGTGTGACAAAAACTGACAAGCAGGAAGCTTATGTACTCAGGTAAGCCACTAGTTTATTCTTTTGGTCTCCCAGAGGTAAAAAAGTTAAAGCTGTCATACAGGATCCGCTTGGCTGAGAATCCAATCTTGGGTTAAGATCCCATTGTTCATGACTACAACTTGCCAGGGGTCTGCTAATCGTAATACTGTCGTGCTTCTGTTCAGTAGCAGAAATGTCTTCATAGTTATTGGTGTTTGTCTTTAACTAAGAGGATTAAGGACAGGGCTGTGGTGTTTCTGCACCTGATCATTGAATTTTGTCCAGGGGTAAAGAAGTCTCCCCAGTTAAGAGGTTTAAGATTGCTTCAGCAGAATAGTGCATGTGAGTGTCAGTTCTAGATCAGCAAAAACTGCATTGGTAGATCAGCTTTAACTCCAGCTAATGCAATCAAGTGGAACAACTCTTGCAGCTGAGCTAAGGACATCTGTAAAAATGTAGCTTTCCTGAAATCTTGGAATTCTTATGTTGTGCAGCAGCTAGTTGTAAGGACACTACTTTTTGCCATGTGTTTTTCATCTGGCAAAATACTTTCATGCTTTTTCTACATGAACTTTACAGACACATTGACATTCTCTGTTTTACTTCAGATTGGAAAAACTGAAGCTTTTGTACTCTGAAAGACTGCCTTGAGGGCAAGGTTGGGTTAAGAGCAAGCTAGTCAAAGAAACTGTGCTGGTCTTGTTTCCGGAAGCTTCATATATTTAAAACAAAATTCTGAAAAGAGTATAACTAGTTACAACTGTATACTGCATGAAATATAACCTTTGCTTTGAATTCTTAAACAGCATTCCAAACTGAATTACTTAAGCTAGACTTATTCCCGTTGTTCAGTTACTTGCTGAGAAGATACGTTACACATGTTTAAGTGTTCTGAATGAAGTATCAATGCTGATCTCCACTTCAGTGGGACTGTAGTTAAGTATCTGATTTACAGATTAAGTATAGTTAATGTGTATATCTTATGCATAAGCCATATTGTATAGCTGTGCCTATACTCATTATGAGACTTCCTTTTCCTGTGGACAGGTGCCGATTTACCACTTTCCAGTACTCAGCTTTCCTAGAATATGCAGACAATTTTTGAAATTCTGTTAAGGCTTTTGCCTTTTCAGTTGATTTTTGTCATAGGCTTTATTTCAGCTGAGAAAGGTTTCAAGTTTGACCCTGTTCTGTGTCTAGGTTAAGAAATTGAACTGCATGTCTATGTTGTGTACCCACTTCACAGCATGTTTATATTTCTTGACTAGATTGAGGATATGTAATGCATGTAGTACCTCGTTCTCTGTAGTATGGTAGCTGTGTAATACTACGTTTGCAGCAGGTATTTGTTTTGGGAGATCGTAACAGCTCTCAAATGTTAGCTAAAATCTATTGGTTTGATCCACTTGCCAAGCATGTTTATGTACCATATGCTGAATGTTTACTTAATGTATTTGGTTGGAATAAGGATCAAGATCTAAGCATTCTCTTTTGGTTTGTTCTATATGGAGCATTTAATATTTTTAACAATCTTTCTTACAGTGAGAGTAGCATGTTTGTCTCCAAGAGACGTTTCATTTTGAAGACGTGTGGTACCACCCTCTTACTGCAAGCACTGGTTCCCCTGCTGGAGCTTGCTAGGGAGTACAGTGGGTTTGACTCAATTCAGGTAAGGTGCCAAAAATGCTGCATCTCCCTTGGAATGTACAAAAAGCTTTTTATTAATATTTCAAATTCATTGATTTTATAAAATATTCTGATACTTTCTTTACCATTTATGTCTGCTTCCCATAATGGGAAGACTGTAATCTAAGATTGCTTGTTCTGCTGTAGGTTTTAGCCTTCTATTTGCCTCTTAAAGGATCCTTTCTTACAAATGCTATTGTGCTGAGTTAAGGTTACTTAAGGGCAAAAGACTTCAGCACTGACAACATGTGCATAGAAGTCACTGATGTTTTCTTGTGGAAAACAAATTTGGAAGTAAGCTGTCTCCTGTAGCTTACAAATTAAGCTAGAAAAAAAAAATATGCCTCTGAGATGAAAATACAGGTAGCAGTGTTTTGACAAGAAAACTTAAGTCCTATGAAAGCTTATGCTAAATGCTTGCATTTTTCTAGACTTTTAGATTCAAGGTCAATATATTCAATATCTAAAATGCACCTTTATTTTTTTCAGAGCTTCTTTTATTCACGTAAGAATTTCATGAAGCCTTCCCACCAGGAGTACCCACATAGGAATTTCCAGGAAGAAGTAGAGTTTCTTAATGAAATTTTCCCAAGTAAGTTCATGAAACTTCAACAGTGTTGCACAGCTTGTCTGAAGTGTTGATATGAAGTGAGCAGTGACAAGCACTACAATACATACAGGCTGCCAGGCCATGCATTCATCGCTGCTTGCAGTTCTGAAGCCAGCACAAGCTTCAGCTGCATAAAAATCAAAAGCTCTAAGTACTTATTTTCTGAATTTCTGACACTAACTTGCCAAGATAAAAATTGAAATAATACTAAGCTTCATGCTAGCACCTTGTCTTAACTGGGGTCATCTTCAGACTTCCGAATGGAGGGTAGTAAGTCAGTCTGCAGAATCCAGCTCTCACTAGCCCTAAAAGCCTTATTAAAAAGTTAGAATAGTAATTTAAGGTAATGAATGCACTGAAAGTAAGCTTTTCTCAGAAAAGTCACTGCACTAAAGATTGAATTCAAACATTTAATAAAATCTAAAATCTACAAGAATAACCTTGTATTTTAACTATTGGCAGAAAAGTGAGGGTTTTTGGGAGGAACATGGAAGCTATAGTAGCTAGCTGAGTTATTTGAAAATAAATGTTAATCATAAAGTCATTAAATAGATGCTTAAGAGAACTGGGGCTTCTGTTGGTGCATAGCTAAAGCTGTAATCTGAATTGCCTGCTACTAGGCCCTGAACTGGGGTGTCCACACCACCTTCTGAGGGAGCCTGTTTTTCTGATTATTGGTTTTACATTCCTGAACTTAAATGCCTGCTTACTTGATAGATGCTGACTGTATCTGTGAACCTTCTTAGTGTTCTGTGAAAGACTTCTACTGTCTTAAATATGAAATGAAGATAATATTTTACATAAAGGATCAGCTGTGGTACATTAACTGGAGTCTTACTGTCTTTGTCAGATGGAGCAGCTTATTGCATGGGGCGTATGAATTCTGATTGCTGGTATGTACATGAAGATTTTGGCATCTTTGGGGCTTACAGTAGAACTTAACTTGGTGCTGCTAATATTTATTACATAAGTGATTTCTACTTTATTTAGGTACCTGTACACCCTGGATTTCCCAGAGAGTCGGATATCCAATCAGCCTGATCAGACACTGGAAATTCTGATGAGTGAGCTTGATCCAGTAGTTATGGACCAGTTCTACATGAAAGATGGTGTTACTGCAAATGATGTCACTCGTGTATGTTTGCTTGAAAACTAAGCATTTTTGGGAGTGGGGGAATCGAGCAACAAAATGCTTCGCTTACCATTTAATGCAAGGTTTATTTTTTGGTAGGAAAGATCTCATGGAAAATGTCAGGTTAATGTTTTGGGGTAAAATGCATTTAAAGCAAGAATATTTTTGGAGAACATAACTTCACATTTTCAATGCCCCTGCTTCCATCTGTTGAAAGGAGCAATTTGTGGTGCTTTGGGTGATTGGCAAGTTATCCTCTGAAAAATGGAGGAATAGGAATAAAACCACAATTGATTAACTTCTGCTGAAGGATGGAGATTATGAGGAGTAAGACTTAGACTGAAGATAATGCATGCCAAGGGAATCTAGGTTATCAAAAAAGTTAAAATCATGGAACCATTTGGATAGTTTGGGGGTGGGTTTAAGGTCTAAGCATAAGTTGGTGGTTTTGCTTCCTTTTTCCAAATGAGTCCTGTGACGTGAACAAGTTTCTCTGACAAATACGTGGACTTCATCTGGTTTTCCATCTTAGACTTTGATTCTCATACTGTATTTGCTATTGAGATTTGGCTGTAGCTCAAGTATTGTGTGGGAAATCAAAGTGCTTGGGATTGCACTTTGTTCTAAAGTATGTTCTCGCTCTGGAGCAAATGTAAACTGCCTTCACTTTGTGGAAACTGGTTGAACAGGAGCTCTGTCTTCCATTTTAGTTGCAGAAGCAATTGTGTGTTAGAATTCTAAGCTGCTCCCTTCTTGGAGGTATGCAGCTTGGCTCTGTAAGAGGCAAAATATCTGATAACTTGTGGGCAACTTGGCACTCAGTCACTTAGTTGGTAAGTGACAAGATGTAAAGCAAGATCATCTACAGTTGTACATTTTATCAAACTGACTTGTTTTGGGGAGAATTCTGGTGTCTTGTCCCCTAAATTGTTGTTTGTTCTGCCTTTGAGTTAAATCTAAACAAGTATAAGGATGCATGGTAAACTGAGTGATGTAATTTTAACTTCTGTTTCAGATGAGTGGAATTCGTGACCTGATACCAGGTTCTGTTATTGATGCTACAATGTTCAATCCTTGTGGGTATTCAATGAATGGGATGAAATCGGATGTAAGTTTTGCACTTACTGATAGTTAATTAATGATAAAATTAACCATTATTTGGCAGTAATAATATATTATTTTTTTCAGGGAACTTACTGGACTATTCACATCACTCCAGAACCAGAGTTTTCTTACGTTAGTTTTGAAACAAACATAAGTCAGACCTCTTATGATGACCTGATTAGGAAAGTTGTAGAGGTTTTCAAGCCAGGAAAATTTGTGACGACCCTCTTTGTTAATCAGGTGAGTTTTCTTGCATTAGCTCATCAGCTCCTGAAATGTATATACACACACAAAGCAAGGCTAGAGATTTTTTTATTGGTGTGTTAGTAGTTTCCAGTTTGCCTCTATTTGGATGGTAGTTTATTTGGAAAGTAAAAATACTCCTCAGTATTGTTTTGACACGCACTACCTCTGATCTCTAGAAAATTTAAGTTAAGAAATAAGGCAGCCCAATATCAGTATTCTAATGACTTCCTGTGCTGGATTTGGCTGCAGCTGTCAGAAATGCTGCTGTTAATGGTGATGCTGCCAGCTAAGGATTCAACAGAAAAGCAGTATCATGCATAGAATTACTGCTTGGGATTGAAATGTCCTGCAGCACTGTCAGGCACGGGTTTGAAGCATGTTGGTAACAGTATAACAAGAACAACACAAAACGCATATTGTGCTGGTCCATCTTTAAATGCTAAGTTTAAAAATAACTTTCACCTTTTTGTTTTCTAGAGCTCTAAATGTCGTACAGTGTTTTCTTCTGCCCAGAAGATTGAAGGGTTTAAGCGTCTTGATCACCAGATTGCCCAATTCAGTGATTATAATTTTGTTTTTACCAGTTTTACAAAGAATCGCCAGCAACAGCACAGTTGATTAAGAATGAAGAAAAAGCGCAAAAAGAAATCCCATATAGAAGGTGGTGGTTGCTTTCTAGTTAATGATTCAGGGGGCCATGCTTTCCACTCCCACCACCTTGTAGTTGTGGAAAGCCCTAGGTGTAATCATAGTATAACCATTTTGAATTGTATGCATTATTATATCAAGGAGTTAGATATCTTGCATGAATGCTCTCTTCTGTGTTTAGGTACTCTATGCCACTCTTGCTGTGAAATTGAAGTGCATGTAGAAAAATCTTACTGTATGAAACTTTACAACACTTGTAAAAATGATTCAGGTAGAATTACACACAGTATAGTTTTTCTCCAGGTCTCACCAAAAATTCCCCACAGACAAGGCTTTCGTCCTCATTAGACTTCAGCCTCAACCTACTCACTGGGGACAGTTCTCTGTTAAATTGTCACTTTTTTCATCTATGTTGCGATTTCAGTCTAAAACAGTTTTTGACAAACTTTTATGATTTCTAACGAAACTGATTCTTAATTAACACTTTCATGTTTGGAGAAAGTTCTTAAAACAGTTACAAATTGTTTTGCTACTACAGGTGGTGGTTGATTTATTTTTAAATCAGACCAACTTTTCATGCTCTACTCAAGCTTATAGGAATTTGCTCAGCTATACTGTAGGACTGGGCTAATGCATTGGTCTTTCACCTTTAGAACCTTGTGTATAGGTACTAAAGCAGGTCAAAATTCATCTTACCTTAATGCTCGCTTCTCTGCTCACATCCTCAAGCTGTCACACTGCTACACAATGGCAGAATTTGAAGAAGGTCCAAGACTTGATAGGGGAAGAGCCAAGTCAGGATGTGAGTGCTTTGGCATGGTGGTGTGACAGCTTTGCAAAGTGCAAGTTCGTATCAGCACCAGGCATGTTCTTTCCTAATCACCAGTTGTGTCAGATGAAGAAGCCGGTGCTCCTGAGCGCTGGCAGGTAGATCTAGTGAAGGAGTGGAATTTGCCAGGCTGGGTGTGTTGATTGAGTTGGATTATTCTCAGTAAAACCTGTGACCTACCACTTCTAACTGTAAAGAGTGCTTCTAAACTGGTCCAGTGTCACTTCATTTTGTTGTTCCAAGCAAAGCTAATGCCTCTATCTTGTGACAGTCCTGTGACATTGTTGTGCATGTGACTTACGTTGTATTTGAGTGTTGTGACTTCATCTGTTTTTTCCTCCTAATTACGAAGGTGGTTCCTCTTACTGTGACTTGAGGGCATTAAGTGAAGGCATAGAACAAGGACTGTCTGGGACACCTGGACAGAAGTGAAGTAGAATGCTATTCATAGAACATGAATAAGTGTGTAATTCAAAGTCACTTTAATGGGTATTGACTAAAATGCAGGCTTTAAAGAGCTGGCACACTTTCAGCTATGTTTGCAAATACTGGGACTTTAACAGCTGCGAGACCAGCATGTTAACTATGAGATTGAGATTATTTTTTTTCCCTTCTTGTCCTTGCAATGTTTTGACTCTTTCTGGTTTGACGCAATGTTTTTTGTTCCTTCTGTATTTATAAATGAAGCATTTTTTCAGTGCTTCTAAACTAAAGTCTGCTTGGTTAGAAATCAAGTGGTTGGAACACTTTGAATTTTTTTATTTTAAGCATATTGTTGATGTTCTTTACCAATGTTATCAATTACATGCTGTAAATGGCACTAATGCTTTTTGGAGTTAATATTGAGGACCAATATTTCAGTGGGTTTTTTGTTCTTAAACATTGTCCCAACTGACCTGACATTTGTTGGTGTGAGGTCCTTTAAGTAGACTGAAGATCCCTTTTCGAGTAATACGGAAATACACATTTTACAAATAGAAGCATAAGCCTCAGCTATAAAAATGAAAGCTGTTGAACGGATTATTGAACTATCTAGGGTGATCAGGATGGGGGGAGTATGGTGTTTATAATTTCTGTGGTGTTAGACTTTGATCATTTAAAAATATCTGTACCACAACTTAATGCTTCAATAAAAGTTCGCTTAAATTGTTCGTAGTGGTGATCCAGCTATTCTACCCTTCACACTCTTCATGCTTTTTAGTACGAAATGGCTTAATTCTGAAATAAATATGTTTCTTATCCTAAATTACTTCAAATTTACTTTGCCCTTGTAGGGGATGCCTCTCAACTGTTAAGGTGTTGGTAGTTTAACATGAGACAGCATGTCAAAGGCAGCCAAATTAAAATGCTGTGCTGTTCTTGAGGGTAAAAGTGTTGTCTAAATGAATGCACAAAGAGTTGACACTTGCTGTCTCATCTGACCTTTTGCATTAAATATATAAAATATTCCTCTGAATTAAGACAATTCTTGCCTCTGCTGGTCTTAAGTAACAAACTGGCATACATTTATGGTACTTAAGCTTAGACTGACTTTGAGAATTCAAGATGAAGTTTGTCTCTTGGATAAAGAAGGCAGGTACCTCATCTGGATAGTAAACTAGATCAGAAGGCGGTGGCTGGGAACGTCACTGCTGAGCAGATACAACCAGTGTAACTGGAACTTCCTCGATTCCATGTGAACAGTCGTACAGGGATAGCAGCTGCGGTTTAACAGTTCCTGCAGAGCTCTAACAATGCTGATACCCCCAAAGTCACCTCAGCAGGGAAAACGTAGTGTTGAAGGCCCAGTACCTTTAAATTGTGCTTTGGATATTAAGTAGTAATTTACAGTTATTTCAAATACTCAACACTGAAAACGCCCAAGACTTCTGTGAAAAGAAGAAATTTCAGCTTACACCATCAAGACACTGTGTCTAACAGTCTCAGTTATGACTAGCTAGCAGTAACCTCCCTCTGAAGAGTTGCTTTCTAGGCTGACCTTCACAAAACTGAAGATTCATCTTAGTGTTTCTCTATTTGAACTCACTTTGCCTCAAGTTTGCAGGTTTCCTGTAAAATTTACTTATGTTTTTCACCTCGGGAGTGTTTTTCAATAATACACCTTTACACTAGCCCTGCTTTCTTGTAAATGGTGCTAGTAACTGATGTGACAATAGGGCATTTACCTTAATTTAATCTATTATAGCAATGCAAACCTTGCTATAGTCATTAGCTCTGTGTTAGATGTTTGTATTTCTCATAGACCAACAGAGGAAACAGAACTGGTTACAAGGCCATATGTCCACTTAATTTCTGTGAAGAAATCAATGGATTTTAAAGGGGTGGATTTCCTACTCTCAGCTGAATCCTATCCAGTCTTGTGTGCTTGTGAAGTTCAGCTTTTGTTGTGTCTAATTTGATGCCACCTGTAGCATAGGGAGCACATCTCATTCCACAAACTACTACTATGGTTTGAGAGGAGACTGTCTCAGTGATGACAGGTTCAGGAGAATGCACTGAGTATATCAGTTCTTTCTGGTACTAGGTCACTTGCTTGATTCAGCAGTTTTAAAACTGAACTTGGCTGTTTCAGTTTTATCTCTGTGTGCCCAGGAACTGCTTTGTGTTTCTCCTTGGTAGCCTGTCTTTCCTTCTTTTCTTGTGGACTTTGCCTTTGAGCTCAGGAGTGATGCGTGCTGGGGTCACAGTGTCCCAAGAAAAAGAAGAGATGAGCTTCAAGATTAATAGAAGCAACTGAACGTCTGAGGAATGGAGACACAGTGGTTGTTGTAAAGCTGGAGAGTCTCATCTTTGACTGGGTGGGCGGGGGCTGCAAGAGCATGATTATTCCAGGCAAGAGGACAAGGTGGTTCCTGAGCACCCCAATGTGGTGTCAGCACAGCTTGGTGATGGAGCTGCTGGCAGCAATGCTGGTATTGAGCCATGTGAACAGGCGTTAACAGCCACAGCGTTGCAGTCCTGGGCCTCTACCGTAATTTGTTGATGCCAAAGAGATGAATCTGCTCTAGTACTTGGTTCTGAGTGCAGATACTGGCTGTCAGCCTGGCTGCTGCTTCCGTGGTGCAGGATTATGCGTTGGCAGAGAAATATGGCAGCTTCCCAATTGGGATGGTGGAAACGCAGGTTTCCCTAGTGATAGTCCTAAAAGCAGCACCACCAGTACCTACAGGCACCAGGCTTGGAAGCAGTGCTGAGGATGGGATGTGCTCCAGAATGGAGTTCTCCCAAGCTGCACAGCCAAAGCGATGTTAGAGATGGAAACAAATTGCTTCCAAACACATTACGTCTAACCTGAGGGCTGTTGAAGCGTCAAAATGGAGCCTGTGGACAAAGGCTAGAAAGAACAGGATAGTTAAGCTCCTGTGCGACCATGGTAACAACAATTCATTAGAAAAGCTAATGAATGATGAGGAACTGCCTGGACTCAGCTATGTGGAGCTCAGCAAACAGGATTCACGTGTAAAGGAATGCAGAGAATCACCTGCATGTTCTGAAATGCACTCAAGTGAAAAATCTTCCTGTTTCAAATGCCTGTGCGGCCACACTGTGAATGTACCTGCAGACAAGCGCTTGGAGGAGAACGCGGTCATTAGAAAGCTACTGAGACAGGCATTTCCTGACAATTTGTGCCCTTTGACTTTGAATTACGTGTTTAACTTCAGCTTAAGTTACGCTTGCACTTTTTCATCCCGCTCCATTTCGTACTGCAGAATTACCGGTGGTGTAGTCCCTGGGGTATTCCGCACAGTGCACTTACCATTCGGGCAGGCCTCTGCTCTTTGGGGGAGATTGGATTAGGGTAAAAATTCCCTGTATTATTAGCTGTTAGTATATGTCGTGCCCACAAGGAAGTACTGCTGGAAACAAGGTTTAGCCAGATTTCCAGTTAACTTCAATTTTCTTCTATTTCTTGTTATACACTGTACTTACAATACTAGAGCTGCTGTTATATTTAGTTTTGGGTTTGTTTTTTTTTTCTAAAAGCAGGCCTTAGAGAGTCTTCTCAGCTTCTGCAGCTGCCTGAGCACTGTATCTTGATACAAATTTAAATTCTTTGTAACATGCTTAGTTCTGCCTTTGGCAACTGCTATAGATTTAAAATGTTTGTATACAAGTATAATATGTAAAGTCACACGTAGGAGCAAATTCAGGCACATGAATACAGTAATTGAGCATTTTTTCATTCCTGGATTAGCCCAAACACAAAACCATATTTTTGCTGTTGTCTAGTTCCTAATATGTGTGCTTTACCTAATCCCTAATTTAGGTCATTTACAGCATTCCTGTTACCTTCTCCACATACCTTTTCCTAGATTATACCGATCCTCTCAGTCCACTGCTCTAAATTTCTCTTAAAATAGTAAGATTTCAAAATAGCATGCGAGGCGTCTGTCCGTCTGAAGATGTGCACTGGAACTACTGCTTTTTATGTCTGGAATGAGTAAGTGTGCCAGTGCAAGGTGCCTGATGCTCGGTGCAAACCTAGAAAATAGCCAGTTAGCCCTGAGAGAAGAAGTCAAGCCTTAGTGACCTTTCCAGACAGGCTGAGCAGGGAGCAGCATGTTCAGTGCAACTGAACTCATCGGCTTCTGCAGTCTGAAATGCAACCTAGGGTACAAAAAATGCAAGTGTTTCTTCCTCTCTTCCTTCCCTGCTATCCACTGAGTTGTATTTTGCTTGTTCTTCAAGGGTTGCAGAAGCTTCACAGCAATAAACAGGAGTCCAGGGACAACTATCAGATTATCTTCAATATGTAACCTAATTGTGGCTGACTTGCAATGATGCTTAATTTTTCCTTTCTTCAGCAACGTTTGAAGATTTATATACTTAAAAAACAAAACCCCATTGATTTATGATATGCAGAGTATTTGACCTCAGAAAGTCTAAATTAGAGACTGATTTTTAAAATATTCCTGCACCACCTATTTTGCTCGATTAGGAGTTCCATGCAATTTAATGGACTCAAGCATCACCTGTTAAACACATCTTGGGTAAATACAGAGTTGCTGACACATCAGTTTCTGTAAACTCATAAGCAGCAGCATGGGTTAGTTAAAATAATCTTTTACTAGGCTAGTGAGAAGATTACTCCAATGCAAAGCCGTAAGGCATGTGCACAGCACAAACTGCACCCGCGGACACCTGCACACAGCTCTGCTTTCTCATTTTCTGCATCTGTTTCAGCAGAAATGCAGGCTTCTCGAACAGGCTGCTCAAGATGAGCGCCGTAGCCCTGGGCCTTCTCTTGAAGGTCTCACTTGCCAAAAATGGGTCCATTCTGCCGGGGGAGTTTGGAAAGCAGCCTCCTCCTGTCCATTGCTTCTGAACTGGTTCACTCCAAAGTAAAGCTTTCACTAAAGATACGTTGCTTGATCTCACTCATCCAGGGTATAATACTCCATTTAGACATTGCCACTTAAAAACGGCGTTACCTGAGCTGCTGGTAGGCTGCTTATAAACCATGCCAGCTTCTAAAAATAAGACACAGCAGACTTCCAGAAACTCTGAAATAAATTCAGATTCCAGAAGCTACATGCAAAAGGTATCCAAACATTAGGAAAATACTGCTTCTGTCAATTCGCTACTCAGTTTGCTGCGCTCTTGAGAACAAGCATGTGGAGGCAGAAAACAATGTGATACTCAATCCTTCCAAACTACTTTTCTACTAGATAATTAAATATTAGTTTATTCCATGATCAGAAGTTGCAGACACCTATGTGTAAGGTGCATGAAGCAAACTCTGTTCTCTCTTTTAAACAAATACACTGCTGACTATTAAAACTGAAAAAAAATTCAACATGTGTTTTGTAAAACCTTTTTTAAACAGTTGAATTTAGAGTCTTAAGTAGCTCAGGGTACTTGCTATGAAATCACGCAGTCATTTAACTCACAGCTTATACTGCTGTTGATTTACTCTTGTAAATTCAATCCCGGAGAAGTCAATGGAATGACTGATGTGGAGTGTGTTCCATAATGGAATTGTAACTCAGTGCTGCGGGCCTCAAGAGCACCTTTCAAATTTCACATTGGGGTCCAAAGTAATGGTGCGTTTTGAGTTAAGATGATCCTTAGCAACTGTAATTCAGAAATGCAAGGGGACTTTAAAACAAACTTCCCTAAAAATAAACACGGCTTTTTGACTTGGAGAGTGACTAAACTAATAGCATTACTGTTAAATCTATTTGGCCACTTAAATGTCTATTGAATCATGGAATAGAATATCTCAGGTTTGAAGGCACCCATGAGGGTTCCCTTAAAAGGAAATTATTGTGTAAATGGAGCACTATAGGATTGCTGCTTTCTAACTGCAGATATGTCAATATGTGCCTCTGCACTTAGAAAGGTGCAAAGTTCTGGTTTGAGTTTGCAAAACGGAAGTTCTAACTGCACCGGTCTAATTCTCTTATGTTAAATTTCATTGTCTTAATTTATGGGCAAACGTAAGGATTTGCTACTTGTTTTATGCTGTTAAAAGTGCTATACCAACACAGCTATAAAAAGACGAAAGAGAACCAGCGTAGGACCAGACAACAACCAGAGTAGCTAGCTGCAGTCAGAGGGCTAACTTCCAGCCTCTCTGCTGCGTGCAGTCCTACGGTGGGCAGGAGTTACAAGATGTAACGGAACAAGACAAAAAGGCCCAAGTCCATGTTTCTTGCTCATAAACTTAGAGCAAGCTGGTGCCTCTTCATCTGCTTCTTCCAGAAGAGGCACTGACCTGCCAGAGGTCACTTGAAACCGCGCTGTGTGACAGCTCCCTCAGCCCACCAGCCACCGCGGCTTTACAGACATCTCTGGTCACTAAGTTTGGACTTGTCCCTTTCCAAGAGGGACTTGCTGTGTATCTGTTAGCTTCACTAGGCACATCTTTAACAGCAGGTGATCTTAAGGGTTAGAAAATGTTTAGCCAATTACAAGGTCAGATTTCCAATTACAAAGTTCGAATCCAGGCTATAAAAAGGTAGATAAAACTAGACTATACTTAACTGCAAGATTCCTTCTTAGCTGCTCTGGTATCATGCAGCGAGAATCCCTAACAGGCTAGACAGCAGTAACATACATTTTCCGTACTATTTCAGGATGAAACTTAAAACTAACCAAAGGGCCTAAGCCATTGAGGGCTGCTCTCTTCTGATACCTTCCCTCCAAGGTCCCCCTCTTCTTTTTGATAAAGGTGTCTCACTCCTGTTTTTATTTCATGATGCGGTTCTAAAGCAAAGATAGTGCTGCTGCATTATCAGAGGAGAGGGAAGAATGGGGTTTTATTCAGTTATTAAAGCATTCCCAGTACTGTTATACAGTATCCTGCAAGGCACGTATCATAAAGAGTACTCATATATTCATTTGATTAGACTTCGAGATTGTGGTCTCTATATGCTGCATATTGCCAAAAGCCACGCTATGAGCTAGGTTATAGATAGGAGGATCTGGCAAAACTGTCCCTCTCGTAGCCCAAATTTGCCAGGTTTAAGGATCCTTACAGACATGTATTTTACAGACACATTCAGATAGGGCAGAACTTGGGGTGTTTTTCTTATCTGAAGATCTAACATTTTATAGTTTCTAATTCTCAAATTTTATTTAGAGCGAAAACCTGATATAAACCAAAAAGTCTTGGCAGAGTTGCTGATTTAAATAAAGACCTGATTTATTAAATAAAGACCTAACTTATTTATTCCCCAAAATTTGTGAAATATAATACTACGAACTTTGGCGGAACCCAAACAGAAAAATAAGAGAAAGAAAATTACTCATTCTCATTACAGATGGTATATTCTACCTCGTGTGCTGTAGTGAAACCTGGCATACATAAAACAAGATGAAGCTACAAAGGCTGCAGGGTGTAACTGCTGAAGCTACAGTACCTACAGCAGGAGGATGCTCGGCATGAAGCTGTCAGGTGTAGCGGAAACAGGAAAGCAAACCATCAACCAGCCAAACTTGTAATTGTGTGTACTCTTGTATGATTAATATTGGTTTTAATGTTAGTATTTAATTTGTTCAGCTATGCTTTCACTGGTTTTAGGCTGATAATCAACTGTAAATTCATAGTTTTTGTCATTCTAGGTTTAAGCTTGGTAAAAAGTTTATTTGCAGCTGTACTCTGTTGTTAAGTGTCATGACATGGAAAAGCTGAACAGTTTGTATTTGTGCCTTTCAACTCTTCCATTTAATGTGCTGCTACATAACAGGAAGATATGTTTTCTGATTACCTGCTTTCTTAACATTGTAATCTCTTAAATACTTAATTCCTGAAATATTTCAGCTATGCAGACCACCCAGAAGGGCTCAGCAAACAACAAGTTACAAAGCAGTGATTTTCTCTTCAACTCCTCATGTTACTGTGTCGAGCAGTAGGTAAGAAATGAACCAGCTACTGGAAAAAGCAATCTATTTTTATTTTTCATAAAGAAAATACTACAGAGACACTGAGAAATCACATGTTTAAACCAGCTTTCATAAAACTGTCCTAACTCCTTTTTAAAGAACTGTAAGCCCTGAGAGATGGACAACTGCCATCTCATTGAGCCACTTCTCAGTTTCTTACAGTAATAAAGCTTGACTATAGGATTTTAGTGTAAAAGCTGACCTATAGATTACATTTGTTTCCTGATCTTATATATCTCAATCAAGCAAAGGCAGGAGAGTACATCATCTTATATAGCATAACTACACTTCTCTATATGCTAGAGAATGATGCTAGTAGTATTTTTAAGCAAAGCACATTATTACACATTTGGTTACAATTTGTTGAAACTTGTGTGTAATTACAACCATCGCTTGTCCAGGCCAAGAGTTCTCAAAATATGCCATTGTCTAAAAGAAACACCTATATGAATCTGTTCAGAAATCAGAAGGATGTAAGTGGAGGGCGCTGCTTCATATGATTCTGTGTGTATTTACGCGCACATGTGGTTTTTAGAGAGAAGAACTAACACAGGAATATATACAAAAGGAACAGAGAGCCAGTTGCAGTGACAGAAGGGCGAATAATATGACTCTTCAAAGAAAAGCATATTGATAAAACTATTAGGTTGAGTGCTAACTGACAAAGAGTGGAAGCTCTGAGCAAGGTAAGTCTTCACTTGATTCCTTCTGTGTTCAGAGAAGGAGGACTCTGTATACTGGGTCTTGCAATATTTTTGTATAGCATGCAAATCCCTGGGGAATTCAAAAGTTTGGGGAAAAAGGAGAATTAAATCACAAAAAAAAAAGGTGGTTACAGAAACAGATGGTCAGTTCATACTGAATCTCTCAAAATATTCCATTTTTTCAGTTTATGTGATAGTGACTCAAGAAATTAATACAATCTCTGTATTGAACATATAATATATATTTTAGATACAAAATACAAATACACCTTTATATATTTATATATAAATATGAAAACTATAACACACAAAATATAAATTCTAGAATACCATTTTTGTAACAGTTCTTCAAGTATTTTATTTTGTAATCCTTAATTTTCAACATTTTTCAAGACTCTGAAGGCACTCTAAGTTATTTTGATCACTCTATCTGCAAATCCAATCAAATTGCCCTGTAGCAATAGAGCCTGAGCTTTGAGACAGAGTCATGTGCAGTGTCTGTTGTTCCAGAAATCATGTGTCCTGTACAATTTAATGGACCTCTATCCTTCTGCAGAAAGATATACTTTTATGTATCCATAAAAATATGGTTTTGCCCCAGCCAGCAGCTAAGCCCCATGCTGCCGCTGGCTCGCTCTTCCTCCAATTGGGATGGGGGAGAGAATTGGAAGAGTGAAAGTGAGAAAACTCGTGGGTTGAGAGAAATGCAGTTTAACAGGTAAAGCAAAAGCCGTGCATGCAAGCAAAGCAAAACAAGGAATTCATTCCCCACTTCCCATGGGCAGGCAGGTGTTCAGCCATCTCCAGGAAAGCAGGGCTCCGTAGCCTGTAACGGTGACTTGGGAAGACAAATGCTGTCACTCCAAACATCCCCCCCTTCTTCCTCCTTCTTCCCCCGGCTTTATATGCTGATCATGATGTCACATGGTATGGGATATCCCTGTGGTCAGTTGGGGTCAGCTGTGCCGGCTGTGTCCCCTCCCAAGTCCTTGTGCACCCCCAGCCTCCTCGTTGGTGGGATGGGGTGAGAAGCAGCAAAGGCCTTGGCTCTGTGTGAGCGCTGCTCAGCAGTGACTACAACATCCCTGGGTTATCAACACTGTTTTCAGCACCAGTCCAAAACACAGCCCCACACTAGCTACTGTCAAGAACATTAACTCTATCCCAGCCAAAAGCAGCACTGTATCCTGGGGTGGAATGGGAAGATTTTAATTTAGGCCTTTTTGCAGATGCTGGATCATTCCTTCCACCACCACAGGCACCCTACAGGGATCTGAGGAGCGGTGCTTGTATGCTGATGAGAATACAAATACGACGTGCATCTCCCCCTTAAAGAGTATGCTGAGTGCAGCCAAGCTCCTGAGGAACAACACAGCACAAAGCTTAAGTACAAGTTGCCATACAATCCAAAAGAGACATGCAGAATTTTACTGTACTGATAAACATTCTAAAATACAATTAAATCTGACATCGTCTGAAACCACCCAGGAAAGCAGAGAACTGTCTGTTTAAACTCTCTAAGAACCAAATGGGAATGAGACATGACCTGAGGTCTTCATCTTGAAACTCGGGCTGCTAGTGAGTCAGTAGGACTGCCTGAGGGAATGGAAATCCTTACTCTTTTAATGGCCTTCTAAACCAGTTATACAGTATGGAAATAAGGATATTCTACTTCACTTGACAGAAGCACCAGTGGCAATGAGAATGCTAGAAAAGGTGGCAACATGCAGAGGCTGAATGAAATGATCCTTCATTAGTAATTACCCTGATTCTCCAATATAATGAGGATTCTTTTGATAAGTCAGTCTTAAGGCTACGTAAGAATAAATATATGTATCCTAAATTAGATCAAGAGATCTGAACTACTCACCCTCTTCTTAGTAACCGAAATGACATTGATTAAAGTCACCAGCCGGAAGCCGTAGAGGTTGAATCTTTTTTTGAAGTTTTTTGCTATCTCCAGCAGTGAAAATACTCATAATAGTACCTCTTGTTTCAGTGCTGTACTAGAATTAGTTCTAGAGTTTCTAAATTTCTTGAGAACACTGCCTGAAAGAAAGGATGCAGTTGGGGAATTCCAGAGAAGCAGCAAAACCAACTAAATGAATCATTTACTGCTGGTCACCGTGTATATCTGCTAATATGGGAGGAAAAGCTGATCAGAATAGCATAGAAAACAGCAAGAGAGAATTTTTTTTGTTGCTTCTAGTCACCAATTCAGGCCTGCTGACTGCTAATGCTGAGCTGATCAGAGAAACTGAAGTAAAAGAGAGATGTTGGCAGTGACCACTGTTCTTACTAGCAATGCCAGAACTGGCCATTCTGTAGCTCTTGCCAAACACACAATCCTCTGCCCAGACCAGTCCAAAGCTGGACTGGTATCAGCAGAATCTTTCCATCTGGATTGCTCCCAAAATGAAGATGACAGAAGGGTATTTGTAATGTTTGCAATGCTTTGCCTTGCCTTTTCTGGTTGCCAGAACAGCGATGGCTGAATGAGCTTAAAGAAACTGAGATGGTGCCAGTTACACATCATTATGTGTTTTAACACACCGAATATGAGAGAGAGCAAGTCTAAGGTGCTACTCTGTACCTTCTACAGTGGGAAAAACTTGCTGCTTCCAAGTGACTGGGCATGCTTTCATGCACAGTGGAAGTGTACTATATTATAGAACTATTACTTAAAGATGGACTGTCTTGGGGTTTGCCATAATGTCTTTTAAAAAACTGTCCCCTTAAAAAATAAAGTATTTCGGTATCTTAAAATTGGTACCTGTTGTTTTTTTCATAAGAACATAATGCCAACATAAACTTCTATTTGTTAAAGCACAAATCTCTCACTTCTTCGCAGGGGAATCCTGAGTCCAGGATAGATAATAACGATGGACCTTCCAGCTGAGGTGTTCAAGTCTGATGTTTGGAATGTCATGTTCAGTCCTTTAGGGAGGATAAAGCGATGATATCAGATCAAAACACAGATACGACAGTTTAAACTTACAGGCATCTTCTCTTGTCTCCTATAATTCTGTTGCTCAATTATAGTGTGAGGGCCCTGGCAGATAAAGCAGTACTCAATAGCAATCCAACACTCACGTTGCACATGTTCAGATGAATGTACTTTAGCATCAGTCACCATTCAGTGAATGATATTTTATTCAGTATAAACTACTCAGAGTGCAAGAACTGCAATAAAGAGTTATGAAATTAGTTACAAAAGAAAGTATTAGAAGCTCACCCTCTGAGAACCCAGTACAAATACAACACGTGCCTGTAGGAACAGAAATACAAAAAGAAAGTCCTGAATTTAGTATATGTAGAGGGTATAATACAAGTGTGTTGCTGCTGACTGTAAAATATGATCCTAAGTGTAAACAACATGCCTTCAGAATCTCCAAGAGAGCAAACAAAGAGAGCTAAAAAGGCCAAGGCCAATGGAATTCAATATTCTCCATTTTTATAGCAGATCCATGTAGAGTGGCCCAAGTCTATCCCCCATTCAGAAATCCACAAGAGAAGGTATAAATTCTTCTCAGAGCAGATCTCTACAGCAAGAAAAAAAAGAAAAAGAAAAACAAAAAACAAAAACCAGCAGTAAGTACTGCTGAGGCATTTTCAGACAGCTAATAACTCCCTCCAGGGCTGCCTAGGTTCAATCTGGAATCTGAGCTGACAATTGTATCTCCCTCTCTCAATTGCTTGCTGGGAAAAACCAGCTATGCTTCCCTGCAAATGTAAGTAATAAAGGATGGTAAGATCTTTAAGCCTTAGGGCTAAAAGATCTTTGTTTTTTAAAAAGATTCTTCATCTGCTTTTCTAGGAGGGAAAAATCTTTACGCATTTTAAAAAAGAATCTGCTCTGGTATAGTTTAGAAATCAAAAGCGTACATTCCTCAATATTGTTAATATCATTAGCTTACTGTAAACTGAGGCAATTGTCAGCATTGACCTTTTTTTTTTTTAAATGAAGCCAAAAATCTCATTGAAAGCAGCTATAGAAATATAAAGAATTTCTCTCAAACTTTGTCTCCTGATCTGCATTTCTGACTAGCTTACAGTCATGTCTTTGCTCTATTCCCCTTTTGAGCCAGCTGGACATAAGACCAGCTTCTTTCCAGAAATCATGTGCCCACGTTAGGACAGTTCTGAGCCCAAACTAATGTATATATCTTGCTTCGCAGCCAGCCTTATTAACTCAAGCTCAGCAAGTCAGGAAACACAGCTCCACAGCTGCTACGCTGGAGCTGGCTCCCAGCTGGCTGGTTCGGGGCACAGGCAGAGTGAAGGCGTCCCTGTCCGCACCCATCCGTGTAGATATACCCTCAAACGACCCTGGATATTGTGGGCTGTAACAAAAGCTATTTTGAAGAATTGGTTCTCCGAATAATTGAACTTTAATTACATAATACAAACCATATTGGAAATGAAGCAACAAAATCTTACAGGATATGGTAGTGTGAGTGTTTATGTCAATATAGGCACAGCAGTGTGGCACCTGAGCATCTCTGTGAAACAGCTTAAAAAACTGAAAAATCTATTAACTTGCTTTATTTGTAATTTTTTCATTATTATTGAAAATACATACAAAAATTTACATCTTCTCTGTAGCAAGAAACTGATCCTCTATAGAATGCTTCTACATTGCAATCTAATACTTGTGACTATGTCATTTCCATTGTTACATCTAAAGCACTATTTTCCTCTTAAAACAGCAAGACGCGTAAAGCATTTAAAAAGATCCAGCTGTCATGGGAAAGATTATCATGTTGCATTAGTTGCCTTGCTTTCCAAACACATGATCTGTCAAACAATGAGGAATCCGTAAAGAACTACTGAAAGAATGTGGTCAACCATGACAATTTCCTTCTTGACGCTTTTCGCTTGGCATTTCTGAACAGTATTCCTCAAGCAGTGGGAATGGTAAGTGTGCTTTGCTATACATTCAGGTCCTTCTTTCCCATTCCTTATCCTCCTTTCCTCTTGAAAACAGAGGCCAGACATGCTGTCAGTGGGTCAGTGTGCTGGCTTTGCATCAGACCAAGCAAACACAACTCCTCAAAATTACTTTTCCAATAGCTTTAAAGGCTTGAAAGTCATTCACATCAGTACTCTTCACAGTCTTCCTACACAGAATTCCTAAAGAGCTAAAGAGCTCTTCCTACACAGAATTCCTAACAGCCTTTTTCAGATACTGATTCCTTCATGAGTAAAAAGCAGTTATTGTAAGCATACCAAATGTCATGGTATGTTAACTGACAACAGGATCTGCACAGGGATTTCCACTTCTCATTCTGTCATTTGCTGTGATTTATCTACTGTGTTATATTCCTCTGCTTCTGTATAAATGAAAGTTGAGTTAAATAGCAGGAATGAAAAATGAAGCTACTAAACAGAATTTAGGGTTCGTACAAGGGTTCATCTTTTGGGTCTAGCTAGCTCAGTATTCCGTCCACAGCAATGACCTTCAAGGGAAGAACACAAGTATATATGGCGTACTCCC
Source organism: Aramus guarauna (assembly GCA_013400195.1). Lineage (NCBI taxonomy): Eukaryota > Metazoa > Chordata > Aves > Gruiformes > Aramidae > Aramus > Aramus guarauna. Next base: position 1,524,615 of record VXBL01000373.1, on the reverse strand, counting down.
AACTGTTCTCAGCTCAGTTGATGCCCTGAGCCTGATATGATTTGCCCATTTTACAATGCCCAATGGATCCCTCCTTCAAGTCCTTGTCCAGTGCCCCATTGAGTTCATGTAAATTTTTGCCTTTACAAACTTTGGAAAGGAATGTCGCAGGCTTACTACCAATTTGGTTTGTCATTCTGAACCCAGAACAGCCACACACTGAGCTAGATTAAAGATCCACCAAGCCAATACCCTTGTTGCCTAAATCGGCCCACAGTGAATGCCTGGGAAAGAACAGAACAGGCAGGACTAGCATCCAAAGGTATTTCCCCTTGTAAAGCTCCTCAGTCTTCTACAATCTTTGGATGAGAAGTTCCTTAGCCAGAGAACGGTTGCAATTTACCCGTCATTTTACCATCCAATCATTCATGTGCTCATCTTCACAGCAGGCTTTAATTTTTTACAACTCTGAAAACACAGTCTTATCATCCAACTTCAGTACCTCACTCTCCATTGCTTTTTTTTTTTTGCCTTTTTTTTTAACAAATAATTTAAGAGTTTGTTGGACACTACAAAATCCTATGGAACTCCACTAACAATCTCCCTTCATTTTGGAAGCAGACCATTTACTCCTACCCTTTGTTTCCCACCTTTTAACCATTAATCAATCCATAAGAACAACTTCTTGTTCCTTGGCAGCTTAGTTTCTTTTAAGAGCCCCAATCTGCAGCACTCTGTAATGCAAACAGATCGTCATTTTGGTGCAAGACCATCAACTGCAAGTACATTAAGATCACTATTTCAGAATTTCCATAAAAACAGTTTGAAGCGGATCATGCACAATGGTGATCAAGAATCAAGTCCAGAGTTAGCTTCTATCCTGTAGGTTCCTTCACTACTCACTCCAAGAAACCTAAAATTTATGGCACCGAGAATTTCAGTCTCATGACTCCAATCAATATGTCATTTACCTAGAATACTCAAGAGTATTTAGTCAATCTTTTCTTTTTTGTTTTCTGCTTTTACAGTATCTGGTTTTCCTTATCAGAAAGTGATTGCAACCATCTAGATACTACAGTCCTAACCAGATATGTTTCCTGTGTAGAATTCACATAAGTTGTGTATCACTTGTTTTTAAAGATATATTTTAACTCTGTTTTCACTCGACATTCTTTAGCAGTGCAAAAGGCTGTTTTCACCATGCCTACATGGTTTATACACTGGCATTACAGCGTTTATCCTCCTTCCCTCAAATGTGTAACATGCACAGTATTGCACCATCCCAATTTAAACTAGATATTCTTATTCTCCTATTCTGGATTTGGGGTGTTTTATGTATACGGAGGAATAGATTTTTTAGTACTTATAGAGGTGCACACACAACTGAGTCAGTACATCCTTCTGTTGGCTGTACAACTGGACTTGTTCGACTGCTCTTCACTATATCCTACCTCACTTTTGTCAGTTCTGTCCTGGTCTTTGAAGATACAGAAAGCATTTATGATTTCACCCACATAATATGAATTAACATTTAAAAAGCAACATTCTAACACCTTGTAGCAATATCACAGTAAGAAAAACAAATTAATATAGCATTTACCCTCAGGCTTCAGCAATATGATTCTTACTTTCTATACTGGGTGAGAAACGCTTTCTGTAGGTCAGTGGGCATATCTACAAGAGCACTAAACTACCAGGAATTCCAAATTGCTGCCAAGTTACACCTCAATAAAAACCTACTGAATTAAGACTCTGACGTTTCTGATGCAGACTGCCTAATAAGTATTTTTTATTTCCTGCACTGCAAACCACTTTGGCAGTTCTTGAGGTGCGTAAAAATAATGCTTTTAACAGCACTTCACTAACAAGCAAAGTGGTGTTCATGTACAAGGAAAACAAAAAACAATTCAATAAAAATATTTCACTTTAATAAAAAGTAAGCCCTGGGAGCATTGATCAAAATCAGTAAATAAATATGAAACAGAAATAACCTTCTGCTTTTACATAACTGTATTAAAAAAAAAATCAAGTGCTTTTTATATCAGTTTGTTTTAAACATATTTTAAACAAATGCAGACAGGTCAGCTGAGATCAAATAAGAGCTTGGCCCTGAAAAATGATGAGTGTTCCCTGTGAACTTTGAAGTCAAGGGCATTCAACTGCTTTCAGCCCAATGGGTGTAAGGATTTACATCTTGGTATTTCAAATAACTGATGCCAAATATTCTGAGGTCATGTAAAAGATTCCAAACATTAGCATTTCTTAAATTAGCAGGTCAATTCTATAGATAGACATCCTCTTCCGATCTAGCTGGATAACAAGTAAACAACATTTACTCCCTGTTTGTTAGCACCTGCTTCAGAAGATTATCACCTGCCACGCCACTCTCCTCCTGCCCCATCCCTCACAGACATGAAGACGCATTCTTCCCACATGTGGATACAGCACCAAGTTCCCTCGGGATGTTCCCACTGCTTTTCCCCTTGTATGTTCCAGGACATGATACGGGCAGGAGACAACTCTTTGCTGTAAGGAAGGAGGAGTTGAAGCTCTGAGCCTGCTGTGTGCAGGAGGCAGTGTTCGTTATTTTTACCAGCTAAGCCCACTTCCCCAGAGACAAAGATAAGAAGACAAAATGAGCCATCTGCTGCCTCTTCAAGGACTCTTGGGGAAGTCCAATGTGACAAGTCCCTGGAGAGAAGAAGGGGCCCAGGAAACCTGGTTAATATTCAAGGATCACCTCCTCCAAGCTCAAGAGTGGTCCATCTCAATGAGTAGGAAGTCAGGCAAAAATGCCAAGAGGCCTGCATGTATGAACAAGGAGCTCCTAGCCAAACTCAACACAGAAAGGAAGCATAGAGAAGGTGGAAGCAAGGACTGTGAGGAATACAGAGACATTGTCCAAGCATGCAGGGATGAGGTCAGGAAAGCCAAAGCCCAGCTGGAACTGAAGCTGGTGAGGGGTGTCAAAGACAAGAACTGCTTCTGTAAGTACATAAGTGACAAAAGGAAAGCTAGGGAAAATGTGAGCCCACTGCTGAATAAGGCACAGGTACTGAATGCTGCCTTTGCCTCAGCATTTATTAGCAAGATGGGCCTTCAGGAATCCCAAGCCCCAGAGACCAGGAGGAAAGTCTGGAGCAAGGAAGATGTACCTTTGATGGAAGAGGATCAGGTCAGGGAATACTTAAGCAAATCGGACGTACATTAAGTTCATGTGCCCTGATGGGACGTGGGTGATGGATGACTACTGAGGGAGTCTGGTATCACTGCGAGGCCACTCTTTGATAATATTTGATCCATCATGGTGATTGGGAGAAATTCCCAAAGATTGGAGGAAGGCAAATGTCATGCCCATCTTCAAAAAGAGCAAGAAAGAGGACCTAGGAAACTACAAGCTGGTCAGCCTCACCTCCATCCCTGGGAAGGTGATGGAGCAACTAATCCTGGAAAACAGGCACACGAAGGACAATAAAGTCATCAGGAGAAGTCAGCACGGCTTCATCAAGGGGAAGTCATGCTTGTCCAACCTGATTACCATCTACAATGAAATGACTGACTTGGAGAGCAGTGGATATTGTCTACCATGACTTAAAGCTTTAGACAAGCTGTTGAAGTATGGGCTAGATGAGCAGACAGCAGAGTGGACTGAAATCTGGCTGAATGGCCAGGCCCAGAGCATGGTGATCAGTAGCACAGTCTAGTTGGAGGCCAGTATCTAGCGGTGTACCCCAGGGGGTCAGTATTAGGTCCAATCCTGTTTAACGTCTTTTTTAAGGCTCTGGATGATGGGGCAGAGTGTGCTGTCAGCAAGTTTGCTGATGACACAGAACTACGATGAGTGGCTGATATGTCAGAGGGTCATGCTGCCATCCAGAGGGACCTCAACAGGCTGGAGGAATGGCCTGACAGAAACCTCATGCAGTTCAACAAGGGGAAGTGCGAAGTTCTACATCTGGGGTGGAATAACTCCAGGCATGAATATAGGCAGGGGGCCACCCAGATGGAAAGCAGTTTTGGAGAAAAGGACCTTGCAGTCCTGGCATACAACAAGCTGACAATGAGACAACAATTTGCTCTCACAGCAAAGAGGGCTAACGGTAGCCTGGGCTACATTTGGAGGAGTGTTGCCAACAGGTCAAGGGACACGATTCTTCCCTTCTACTCAGCACTGGTGAGGCCACAGCTGGAGTGCTGAGTCCAGTTCTAAGCTCCCCAGTACAGTACAAGAGAGATATGGACATGCTGGAGAGAGTCCCGTGAAGGGCCACAAAGATGATTAAGGGACTGGAGTATCTGACAGATGAGGAAAGGTTGGGAGCTGGGACTGTTCAGCCTGGAGAACAGAAGGCTCAAGAGCGATCTTATCAATGTATATAAACACCTGAAGAAAGGGTGCAAAGAGGACACAGCTCTTCTCAGCCATGTTCAGTGACAGGACTAGAGGCAGCAGGCACAAACTGAAACAGGAGGTTCCCTCTGAACATCAGGAAATACTTTCTTATTGGGCTTAGTCATAAGCACTGGCACAGGTTGCCCAGAGAGGTTGTGGAGCCTCTATCCTTGGAGATATTAAAAAGCCAACTGCTCATGGTCCTGGGCAACCGTCTGTAGGTTGCCTTGCTTGAGCAGGTGGGTTGGACCAGCTGGTCTGCAAAGGTCCCTGCCAACCTCAACCATTCTGTAATCTCACAGATTTAAGCCTCTTACTTGTCTTAAAAATTTTAAATGTGTGGTTTAAGATTAACTGCCAGATTAGGAGTGATATCTACCTGTTGTCAAGCAGTGGCAGAAGCTGGAGGCAATAGCATATTCGGCTGAAACAGCTGGGTCCAGAAGATGACCCTTTCCAATTCTCAGCACACTAGCTTTAGCTCAAAGCCACCTCATCCAACAAGACAAAGAACAGCTCAGCAAAATCCACTATCTCAGCTGATGAGCTGGTGTATAGCACAGATCTTCAAAATAGTTTTTAAGGGGCTACATAGGGAACAAGTTAATATCTGTCCAGAAGCAGAACTTGGGAGGCTAAAATATGCATGGTTTCTCAGTTAGTTTTTGAAAAGGAGAGTAAAACAATTTCTCCTAAGTTTCTCCTGCTCTTAACTCCCCTTGTTTGCAACCTCATCTCAGGACGCAGGAAAGAACACTCCCCTGTGCTTCTTCTCCAATACAGGACAGCATGCGCTGGGGGAATGGCAGAAGTGGTGCTGTTTGCACTCCATGTGCATACAAGGCAGGCGCAAGAAGGTTCTCAGTAAGAAGAACCCACTCTTGTCTGCCTCTTCTCTACCTCCAATTTCCCAGCCCTTCCCTGCTCAATTCCCCTTTCACAGCTGAGATGCAATGGGTCGTAGGATGCTCTCACATGCTGCTTCTGAACTTTTACTGCTCCTACCATGACAGACCTTGCTCCAAGAGTCTATAGAAAAGAAATGGAAGACACTGGGGAAGGAGAGGCCAGTCTGCCCAAGTTAGTCTGCCCAAGCACCTGAGCAGACTAACTGCCTTGTGTGACACCTAGACTGGCATGAAGCCTCTGGGCACCTCAACACAGAACTCAAGGAACATCTAACCCCTTGTTTCATGTCCTACTATACTGGCATCTGATTCCAGCTGCTAAAGGTAAAGCAGAAGCCCACCTGTGCCTGAGTCTCCCTCCCAGCCCCTCTTCTTCTTCCTCTTACTGGGCTCTTACGATGCTCATTCCAAGACAACTGGAGTGAGGCCATCTAGCTTAAGAACTGGTGGAATGGAAAGGTCTCCTTCACTCAGCTTCTACACTCTTACCATACTGCACCTCGCTCCATAGTCTTAGACGTAATAAACAGAATAAGCACGGTGGAAATAAAGCACCCCTTACTTTACCCTACTCTTCTCTGTGCTTTGTCTAATAGTGTTGCTAGGATTTCCTTACATGATCTTTAAGGAGCTTTTTGAAAAGACAAAAGCACAGATGCAAAGGAATCTAGCAGTTTGTTGGGTTTTGGGTTTGTGGTTGTTTTTTGTTTGGTTTTTGGGGTTTTTTTTTTGGGGGGGTGGTGTTTGGGTTTTTTTTGTTGTTTTTTTTTGGTTGGGGTTTTTTGCAACACCGATGAGCTGGTTTGGCTTGCAAATTCCCAACTGAAGAGGCTCAGCAATGTAGCTGCAGAGAAATGGAAATCATACTCTGTAATACTATCAGCAAATTACCTTTGTCCTGGGGCTGATTTACCTTTTGTAACCCTAGTCTCTACACACTAGTCTCTTACAAGCTTTCTTCTGCATCTCTCTGCACCTTACAACATTATTACATTTAACTATTTCACATGGTAACATTTTACTGAGGACTCCCTTTTGATATTCATAGGCAATCACCTTTTGGCACATTGTCAATTTTAGTTACACTTGCAATTTAAAATAAGCGTAGAAACTACAACACCCTTCTCCTGAGGCAGTCAGTTCAGCAGAGTACAGATACATAAACTATATATATAGTGTGTGCATGCACACACATATATCAACTATTATAATTTTTAAATACTGAATTTTGTGGTTTTTTCACTATGTAATACAAAAGGTTTTTGACCAGAGGCACTCACAGTCTAAACCAGCAGACAAAACTCAAACCCCCTGTGTTTTTACAAAACATTTAACCTTTTACTTAGATAGACTAGTGCTAGGGCCTCACAAAGAAAATAAGCATTCAGGAGGGAATGGAGAAAGGGTGATTGCCTTCTGCAAAAGGATTGAGAAAGAATTCCAAGCATGAAGATCAAAATCAAAAGAAAATGGAAAAATGAGACAAAGTAGACAGACAGAATTTATTCATTATTTGTGTTTCTGTGAACTGTCTCTGATTTCTGTAATGTAATTTAACTGCAATAATGTTTATTTGCTAAGATAGATAGTCCAAGTCTCCAACCTATGAAATTCCACAACTAAAATTTGCAAACTACAGGGCCCAAATGCTTAAATTGCATGTGAAACTACTTAAACTAGTGCATACATGTTATGTACATAGATCTCAAACATGATCATTGATTTTAAATTTACCATTTGGTCATCACTGACTCAACCTGACCTAAGTGCCACCTCGGTACTTGACCCTGGCAGCATGCACACGTAAATCTGTTCAACTACTGATTGTTAGCTCAGAAACCCAAAACCTGGATCCTCAAAAGATATATTTCTGTGTTTATCTCATCAAACAGTTCAATCTCCCTGTCAGACTCTGAGGAGAGTCTTTTTTAAGAGCTAAGTTGTTGAAATGCTCTTGCCAGGGGATGATAGACCAAGGCAAACCACTAACGCTCATGCCAAGTTTAGCCCGACAATGAGGTAGTCTCTTTTAAAATACATTTGGCACCAATGCACCAAAAATTTCCCAACCTCCAACTGCACGCCCTGACTCATGATAAGGAAGAGACTGAGATGACCCTGGATACTACATGACACTTAGGCTGGTATAAAAGCAAATGTACTTGCTCCTTCATCAGCAGTTCCTGCCGGTCTATGATTTACACAGGCTGATCTGGCACACATTTATGTTCTTGTTAGGGCTTTCTGTAGCTTCAGTTAAGTCACTTAACCTCTTCCCATTTATAAAAAGAGAACAATGGTATTAATGTAATGTTACAGAAGCACTGTCAGTTCTGACAATTAGTTTTTAAATGTATATTCAGAATAGAGAGTTTCTTCTGCTTTATTCAGGCAGAACTTTTTTATAACCACAAAAAATTTTATCTAGAGACAGGAAGACCTGGTGCAAAAATGTAATGGCTGAATATAACAAGTTAATAAATAATAACCAGTAGCTAAGAACTCTTAAAAGACTGGGTTTACTACACATGTACTCATATTATACAGCGTAAGATCAATTAGCTAAAGCTACCAACATTTACACAAGCTTTAAAAGAAGCTCATTAAAAACCTCTACCAGAAACACTGAGCAAGCCTTCCAAGCATAACTTTATTTATCTATCTCCTTCTAGTGGCAGAACATGAAATCAGATACTCAAAAACTTACTTTTGTTATTTTCTAAAACCCTTAAATATAGCAGCCCACACTAAGCAAATGACACAAACTATTATTTTGAAGTATCTAATTAACCCTTGTAATATAGCAAACATCGGTTCCACAGCTATTATCCCCTGCAGTCAAAATTCAAGCTTTCGCAATTTGCTTGACAAAAAGGTAACATGCCTCAGCATCTTTTTCCACATTTAGAACTAATCCAAATTTATAGGCTGTTCTTACCAGAGCAGAATACAATATTCTAAGAAAAAAAAATAATTAAAACCATGAAGCTTCAGAAAATGAGATGAAGCCTAGTGCTGGTTTCCAAAGACAAATCCTGCTAAGCTTACTTGATATGTTTAAGATCACTGATTTTCCTAGGAAAAGGACAAACACATCAGATTACACATACATTAAACACTTGATATGATGCTATGCTGACATTTATGTTTATCTTATATAAGATGGGAGGTTAAATAGAGGCCGGAAGAAAATCTACTGTGAACTCCCTTGGGATCAGTTTTTATGTAGTATTTTTAATTAGTGACTTTGACACAATGAGTAGGAAGACACTTTTGGTACAAAATCAGAAATATAGCGTACAGAAGGAAAACAAGGGAGAATTACGTTACAAAACCCAGTATAAGACTGAGGATTATGGAGCGCAACATCCTGCATTTACAAAGAAATAAATTAACACATTATCTGACAAATCCTTGACAGACAGAAATCAGACAGGAATATATTCAAACCTGACAAGGTAACCAGAAAGCATCAAGCACAGGACATGAAAATAGCATATACAATTTAACCACGCACAAAGCAAAACGTTTCCCTTTATTTCACTGAAGAAGGGTCCGGCAAGACTTAATCTGCAATGGTGCCTATGCAGGCAGCACACCAGAAGGGAGGCGAGTGTCAGAGGCGCAGGGACGGGCTCCTAGGATGCAGGGGGAAACCAAGACTCTGCCTAGCTGGGATGCTGCGCCCGGTTCAACCTGGATGGAAGGCGAGGACTGCGCTGCGGGGTGTGACCGCGCAAAACGGGCTGGCTCTGTGGAAAACCTCGTAGGTGGTGGAAAGCCCGGGTGGAAGGAACGCCGCGCCGGCAGGACAGCGGGGTACGGCTCGGTTCGCAGCGGGCGGGCAGGGGAAGGGACACGAAGACCGTTTAAAAAAGCCCCAGCCGCCCCTGGGGAGCCCTCCTCTCCCCGGGCCGGCACTCCTCCTCTTCCCCACCCCCTCGCCGTAGCCTGTCCCTGCTCCCGCTGTCACAGC
>VXBL01000373.1:1489247-1514887 GCA_013400195.1 Aramus guarauna | reverse complement strand
AGGGCGAGAGGAAGGATGAAGCTGAGGAAGACGCGGTGGAGGTTGGTGGGCACTGGCACCGGGACGCGCTCCCCGGGCGTTCCCCTTGGAGCAGCGCTGGGGGAAGAGACGTGGACCGGCCGGACCGGCCCCCCTCGGGGTGTGTCCCGCCTGTGGAGCCGGGACGGCCCCCTCTCCCCCCGCCTGCGCTGTCGAGGGCAGTGGGCCGGGACGACTGCCTGCCGGGTGGCAGCGAAAGGCCCTGCGCCCGCCCTCCTGTGGGCTGCTGGGGCCGAGCACCTGCTCCGGGGCCCAAGTATGTGTGTATGGGGGAGACGCGACACGGCTTTTCTTCGCATCTCTCCCTCACCGGGACAGGCCTCCCCCGGCTGCCGGGAGCTGATGCCTGCAGGCCGCCGCCGCGGCAGGCCGGACGTGTGAGGAGAGCTGGGCGTGGGGGCCGCCATGGCTGCCCGCGGTCTGGCGGTGAGGCCGGGCTCGGAGCGAGCGTGTTCCCCTGGGCCTGGCGTGTTTCTCGCGTCCCGAGTGCCGTATCCTTGCGGCTCTGCGCCTCCAGGCTTTCTGCAAGCGGCGTTGTCGGAAAGCACTCTTCCAGGTTCAGTGGCTTCCTACCCCTGTAGCATCCGAAAATGCAAACTATTGCTCATCTAATATTGTGTGTATTCGTAGATAGTTAGTAGATTATGATTCTCGAAAGTTGTTTTGTTTTGTCCTTGAATAAAAGACTTAAAGGTGGCTATTTTCTGTTTTGGCATTTTCCTTGCCCAAAACTGCAAGGAGTTACGAACAGGAATTGATTTCAAGGTAATGCATTATAAAGAGTTAAGGGTAACCATTTCAAGCAGCATGTTGCTTAACTGAACTTCTCACTATAGTGTCTTATTTAGGTAGGTACTAAAGTTTTAGAAAATGTATTTTGGATTATATAACTAGTCATATTGTTCTCATTCATAAATGACTTACCCATAGTGATTTCATCCTTGAAAAATGAGGTCCCTTTCTAGCTATGAAGAGAAGGCCAGAAAATTTGGGTGTGAAGCAGGTGTATGATGGAGTAGTAGGTTACTGCATTCCCCTGGGCATTGCAATATCTGTCTGCCATTTTCTCTAGACAAAATGCAGAATAAGTCAGATGTGAGGTCTGTTTATTCTGAAGATCTGGGTCTTTGTGTGCTAGGTTTTTTTGCTTGGGGTTTTTGTTGTGGGATTTTTTTTTTTCTTGTTCAAATATGTCAATTATAGATGCACAATATAAACTTATCTTGCAGGAGCAGCTGGTCATGGTGGAACTATCAGGAATTATTGATTCAGACTTCTTAGAAAAATGTGAAAACAAATGCAAGATTTTGGTGAGTGATTACAGCACAATAGAAAAGGGGTAAGTCAGTACATGTGTGAACAAGGGACTGAGGCTGTACCTATGTTCCTTGAAGTCGATAGCATTTGGATCAAATCTTTGATAGAGAACAATGTGCACTGTCTTGGCTGTATTTGGCTGCACATTGTGAGCTCTCTCTGTCAGAAATAGCATATGGTCTTTGAATATGTGTTATGTAAATAAGTATTTTTAGAAGTATTTATAAGCTAGGAGCATTATCCCCTCTGATTTCAAGCTCTTACGCCATTTTTTAAAATGATGTATTTAACACATTTTAAAAAATATTGTTAAACACATTTCTTCAAAAGAACTTGAACACAGCTGATGGGTAAAAGCAAAATCTTTCTAAATTGCACTGTAGTTACAATTGTTTTTGCAGGTACTGCCTGGGAAGTCGATGTGTTGTAAATGTAAAGGATAATTGGGTTTTAAGCATTTCGTAAACAGTTTTGGGTGTTGTTTCCTTCACTTAGTAAGCCAGATTCTTACAATAACCTTATCCTTTTATTGTGAGTTTTTTAATCACTTTGGGACAAATTTTATTTGCCTTTCAAAATCTGCTTGGACTATGTGAGCTGTGTAAGTAGATAGTACAAGTACTACTGATATGTAAATACTTTGTGAAGCTAGACCTTTAATAAAGACTGCAAAGAGTATGTCACTGATCAGGATATATGTGAGGTGGTGAAGCCAATTCTGAAAATCTCAAATGTAAAAATGCAATCAAAATTCATAGATTATCTATCACTGGATGGATAAGCAGATATGCTTCCTGGATCTGACCTAGGTCACTTGAAGTGTATCACAGATAGTTCATTACTGGTGGCTGAATGGCTACATATTCTTCAATACTGTTAATGAGATTCTTTTAAATTTTGTGCTTTGAGATTCTCTAGGAATGTTGCTAGAAGAACTTTTAAGTATCTATACAGTATCCTACTCATATCCAAATCTACCTGTGCTCACTCCATAGAGTAAGCATTCCTTGAGATTCTTCATAATGGGCAACTGTTGATAAAACTCCCAACAAAAGATTCTGCTTTGAATTATTCTGTTTAGCAAGTTTTCTGTGATGCTCCTCACATAAGGGAAAGACAGTCTCCATTTTTGTAGTGTCCGAAACTGAATGCAATTAGCCAAGGAAATAGTTCTGAATATTAAAAATCTTAATGCTGCTGCTTAGTACTGCTTATTACTTTTCTGTATTAAAAAACCCAACCAAACAACCACCTCCCCCAAAAAATGTTTTACATGTTAACTTAATGCTATTGATGTTCTCAACTTATGCAGCAAAAAGAGAATCCCATAGCTTAAATCTTGCTGATCTTAGATACTTCAGTTTGTTAAAAGTATGAGAGGAAAATTGCACAAATTCCTGTTAACCTGTGTGATATTCTGTATTTTATGCAATTTACCACGTAGTACCTCGTCTTCAAAACTTTTGGCATGTGCTTATCTTCATGTTCTGAATAACGCTGATGTTCACAATGCACTATTAAAAGACATTTTACCTTAATTAGTGTATTCTGTTCAGGCATTTATTTTATCAAAATATAGTTTCTAGGTATATCTTATATTAAGAATAATGGGATCCTGGCCTGTGTATTTGGAAAAGCTCTGCTGCAAAGGAAGGGGATGAGCTGATAAAACTGCTGCCTTACTCTCCTACTCTTTGTTTAAAAAAGTAAAATTAAGTAACAGCAATTTCTAACTCCTTCACAATGTAGATGCACAGTAATCACAGCAGCTTCTGTGACCCTGCAGTTCCATTTCTGGTGCTGGTGTAATGCTTTATGCTGGATTTTTTTCACCTTGTGTCTTTTCCAAATAATTTTGGAAGGTTTCCCACTCTACAGAACCAGTATTAATTGGAGCTTAGAAAATGGCATCCTTTTTTTCATGCAAGTATGTATATTTTTATTTGCTAACTTAAAATTCAGGCTAAATTAATTTCCTAGAGGAAATAACTGTGTTTTAAAATTATGTCCTGTAACCTAAATAGATAGTTAGCTGCAGTTTGATCTAAATTTCTTTGGTCCTTTTTAACATATTAGAGCATTTTCTATACCAGTTGGTTTTGTTGTGATTACTAGAGCAGTATTATCTGGTATATTCTTTGTTAGAATGAAAAATTGTCATTATGTTTTGGGAGGGGGTTTTTTTGGGTGTTTGGGTTTTTTTGCCTTTTTTTTTTTTTTAATAGTACACTGATTCTCTAGTGAGATTGGCTAAACACTTTGTAACAGTTGTTACCGTGGCTTAACTAAGCCTCCTAGAAAACTGGAAAGAAAACCCCATCTCCCCTCACCCGCGATTTTTAACATTGCAGAAGACCCCAGAGTCAATTGTAATGACTAAAACTACTTTTATTACATTTTTTGAAAACTGCTAAGTATGAATTTAATTGTATGTCTTGCCATTTTTTCAGGAGTCTGCTACCTTCTGTAAAATCATAGCCTCTGCAGAACTCTCTTATCTGCTTCCATAAATCCTGTTTTAAAGATGTATTTTTCTTCATATGAAGTTGATAGTTTGAGAAAGCTTTACAGTCTGGAATCCATTCTTTTTCTCACATACCAAAAGAAACTTTTTATTTCACACTCACAGTGTTATGGAATACTTATTTTACTGTTACTGTCTTACGTTGTTTTTTTAAACTATTTATCTTTTCAAGGAATTGATGTAATCTGGATTCTGCTGTATCTGTCGTCTTTGGTCTCACAGCAAGAAATTTGTCTGGACTGATAGAGATCTGACATCTGTGCAATTTTGTCCCTCTTTTTGTAGGGAATAGAGACAGAGAGGCCCATTTTACAAGTGGACAGATATGTTTTTGCAGGAGAATACGAAGGTAGGAAAAATGACTTGGATACAATCTCTCCTTTTTTCATGTGACCCAAAGAACTTTCTTAACATCAGTTAATTCCACTGTGAATGGAGAACGTGGGCCTGTGAGGTGCTGAAGTTCTGAGTGGTGTTTGTATAACACCATATAGAGCAGCACCAGTCTGAGTTCACTGCTAAATTAGCCACGTGTCCATGTTACTTGCTGGAAAGCGTGCCTGCAAGCTGACTCTAAAGTGCTCCAGCTGGTATTTCTGCAGGTAAAAATATGGGACATAAGATGCCTTTAGACGAAGTGCTTATTGTCTCCGGTATAAGCAAGGCTGACATGTTGTGTGCTCCATAGTTCTCCCATTTGCCTTATGACGTTGTGACAGCATTGGTCTGGAAGAAAATTATGTGGAGTCCTCCTCTGTAGTGACATTCAACGACCATGATACTCCTGTCCATCCCTGAGTTGGCAGAGTGGTTACCAGTGCTGGGCCTTTGCGAGGGCCTGGAAGTCAGAACAGAGCAGAGCCAGTGGGTGCAGTATCTGCAGCTGATAGAAATTAGTCTCTAAGATTTTCTCACTTTTTTTCCATAGATGCCTTGGGAACCTGTGTGGTTTTTGAAGAAAACACAGAGCATGGTAATTGGTGTGATTTGATGTCCTGTTTGTTGTGGTAGCCTGGAAGGTTAAAAATGATTCTTAGCTTCTTTCAGTTGATGTTGGAATTCACTACAATGATTGGGTTTTGGGTATTGTTTTTTTCTCCTCTCTTCATAGTAGATGCAGAAGGCAACCAAAAAGTACAGCTGAAATACAAGTGCCACACAATGAAGAAGTTGAACATGACACGGACACTTTTGACAGAGAAGAAGGAAGGAGAAGAGAACGTTGGTTAGTGCCTCTGCTCTTATGCATAAGCACGTGGATGGATTATGCTTAGGAGTGTCAGGCTTGATTAAGTGTTTGATTCAAGAGCTTGCAGGAAGTTAGAAAAACTTTCTTCTTTAGGCAACAAGTGTGTATATTTAAATAGGAAAATACAAAACATGCACAAAAAGAGGGATTCCTTCTGACCAGTGCTGCCTCCAGAAGTATCTGGTAGAAGATTCCTATAGAACAGTGTAAGAACAGGGCAAACATATATTGACATTCCCTGGTCTGTTTTTCTGTCATCTAAAAGTTTTGGCACCAGTTCTGAAGTCAGAGGTGCTGCTTAGTAGTTCCTCACTGATTTTTTTTTTTAATTATTTTTAATTTTTTTTTACTTCCATCAATTTCTCTAATGACTTTTTGAGTCTGTAACTGCTGAAAATCCATAATTTCCTTAGTAAGAAGTTCCATGTTGTATGTACTACAACTGAATTGTTCTTAGTGAATTTGCAGTTAACTGTAAATGAATTCAACTTACTTGCAAAGACACACAGAGCAGAACATTCATACTGATTTTCATTCTGTAGGCAGAACTCAGTGCTCATGTTTGATTTCAGTGGTGTGTTTTCGTATGGAAGTCAGTGCTTTTACATAGTCAGATATTGAATATCCTACTGTGTATAGCAGCATTCATTAGCAGTATTCTATTGCTTTTAGTTACTTGTTTTCACTCAAGTCAGTGTTACTGCTTCACGTTTTAAGAATATGTAGGCATTTTACATTAAATGTGGCCAGTCAGATGGACATTGGTCATAGGAGAATCTAACCAAACATCAGCATTCTTATCAACACCAAGTACCCTTTCTTCTGTCCATATAACTAAGTACATAATCTTAAACAGAAACTATTATTTTTAAAGTACAATAGACTAGAGAGCGTGTTGCTTAGTACAAAGGTCTTTTTGGTTCTGAAGGAGCAATAATGATGATACCTCCTGAAAACCACTTTGTTTCTGTACCCTGTCAGAAATTTAATGTTGTGCAGACAAAGTAACTACAAGATCTTATGGACTGGCAATATATACTGCCTAAAAATCTAAGTGGGAGAGGAATCCCAGTTCTATTTGGAGTCTGTTTGATACGTGCTGTAAGAGCTTGATATATTTGAGTTCAGGAAATGACACAAATTCTTATGCTATCTCTGATGTCATTCTCCATCACATTACCAGATGTTCTTAAGATTAGGTGAACAAACATTTTATTCTCTTTATTGCATTTGTAAAATATTTTCTCAGCACTTGGACTCTAAGGGTGATATCTGACGCCTAAATACAACAGGAACTGCCATACCGGATTAGACCAAAGGTCCTTTAGTCCTGTATTGTATTTCAGACTATGGACAGTAGTAAATGGGTATGTGGAAAGTAGGAGGAGGGGGACACTTACATGAGTAATCTTTTGGTTATCCTTCCAGTGCTCAGCAGTTCATGAATATCCTGACTAGAGTTTTCATCTGGACTACTATACCTGTAGTCCATAAAGGCTTTGTCTTGATTGTTTGTTTGCTTTTATGGTTGTTACAAATGTATGATCTAGTGCTTCCAATGAGTGTGAGGTAGTTTGTTACTAGTATTAGGAGATAAGTCAGTCCCTACTTGTTTTCCCAGTACAGCCCTATAAACATCTGCCCCCTCTGAGCTGTCTCCTCCAAGTAGAATTCTAGTCTCTGTCTGGTTTTGTTGCATTTTTGTGTGTGTTTTGTTATTTTTGGTGGGGTTTAAGTCTCTTCCCATGTAGAGCTAACTTTACTCTCACCAATTCTCGTTCCTTTTTTCTAGATTTACAGTATGGGTTGAGCAGGACAGAGTATTCATCACATGGTCGTAGCATAGTTTTGTATCTTGACATTCCTGCTTTTTATTACTTTCCTAATAATTTTATATCCATTGTGGCTGCTCTTTAGAGACTGAGCTGGTAACATCACTGAACCACGCACAATGCCTCCAGTATCTGGATAAAAACCTGTAGCTGTATGTCTTGGTTAAGTTGGTTTAGCCTGTCCAGGTTGTTGTTAATTTATCAACAGTTGAGTTTCTCTTAAGTTTCTTTATCAAATGCCTTTCTGTTATTCATAGCCTTATTTTTCAAGGAAAATTAATGGTTTAAGCCCCATTGTGAGACTCACCACAAAAATGAGTGTTGGTGCAAATTCTTGAAAGACATCCTTCTATCCTGTGTGATTCTTCTACTTAAATGTTGGTCAGGCTCAGCCTTAATAACAGTGAACTTAAACTAAGGAAAAACCACTGGTAACTCTTAACTCCTTTTGTCACCAATATCAATTATCCTTCTTTGCATCAGGTGGAGTGGAGTGGTTACAGATCAAGGACAGAGATTTTTCCTATAGCAGGCCTAATACGATTTGCAGCTTTCTGCGTGAAAAAGAAGATTCCGAGGAGTCGGCTCAGGCCCAGGACAAATTGACTGAAGAGTCAGAGGGAGAGGTGAGTGGCGGAGGAAATTCTGACGTGAATTGTGACCTGGAGAAGCAGCATGGCTTGGAAATAGATGCCTCTATTCCTCTGCCTGACAGCCCTGCTTCTGGGGCAGAGGATTCTCCTGCTGGAAGTGTTGCCTTAGACGATGCCCCTCCATGATATCAGCTCTGATCTTTTCAGGATTTCTTTGTGGAGTTAATGGGCCAACTTCTAAATGCCAACTTTTCTAGGCCATGATGTGATTTCCAATTTATCTGAGCAATTAATAGTGGGGGAAAATGGACATGGTGTTCTTGTGCATTGCTTTTATGTTCGGATTATAGTGAGGAGGGCTAAAGTGGTTATTTTATAAATGCTGATTGGAAATGTGTGTATCTCTGCCTCAAAATTGATTTATTTGAATAATTTAAAAAAACTCTACCTTAGAAAAATGTTGATGTATTGTACAGTCTGGGACATTTTGTAAAAAGAAAAAAGAAAAAAATCATTGTTTAAAATAAAATTCTGTTTGTTTTTTTTCAAGTATAGCTTCACCTTGTGTGTCATATTCAGTGCATACAATGACTGTTCTTGTCCTGCCGTTATTGAACAAAAAATTGAAGTGTGGCTTTTATTACTTGTTTGATTACTCATCAAATTGCTTAGTTTGGATTTTCTCTAATGTTTTGTCCCCTTGATGGATTGTAGAAATCCTTGATGTGGGAAGGGACTTCAGGAGGTTTCTTGTCCAGCTTCCTACTTAAAATAAGGTCAACGTTGAATTCAGGCCAAGTTGCTCAGGGCTTTGTCAAGTCTTGAAAGGCCATGTGGCCTAGTCAGCAACTGAAATCTAGGTCTTTAATGAGGCATCTGTCACTCTCCCTTCCCCTGTTTCCTATATTTTTCTATATAATGTGTGTGATACAAAAGGAAGTCTCTCCCCCCCCCAAGAACTTCTTGGCTCTGATCTTCTCCTCTGGCATTTTTCTAAACATTTTTATGCCTAAGATCCTGGAACAGTGCATCAGTGGTTCCCAAACTGATAATGTATGACTGCATTGTGGTCCCTAGCTAGTCTGTGTGTTACTACATACTGCTACATCATTTATATTGTCATGTAGTATTTCCCATACAAGTTGAATATGTGTTGCATTTTTCATGATAACGTTTTTAAAAGCACAGCATTTTTTTAAACAGAAAACATTTTTTTTCCTGACCTTTCTTCCTTCCTACTTTTCTCTGCCTCACTCAAAATAGTTTACTGCAACAATGCTGTGAGGATGGCAAAGCATAATTAATTCCAGTGTGCTTATGTAATACTTTAATCAGTAATGATAAGAGGAGACGCTCACCCCCAGCATTGTTCACAGCACAGGATTGGTAAGGATAAATCATCAAAACAGTGCGAGTTTCAAGCCATCAATCCCACTGTTCAGTTTTTTTGTATGGAAGGAACTTGAATCATGGGGGAAGGGGAGGCAGGGAGAGGAAGGTGAGGAAGAAGAGGGAACATGTTCTGTCCACCTCCAGCCTGGGCATGTGTCCTGGCTTTCAGCTGGGATAGAGTTAATTTTCACAAGAAGCTGGGAGAGGACACAGCTGGGATAACTGACCCAAACTAGCCAAAGGGCTATTCCATACCACAGGATGTTATGCTTAGCATAAAAGGAGGGCTGGCTGGGGATTCTCCTCCCTGTCCCACCAGTGGGGGCGTGTGAGCAAGTGGCATGACGATACAGATCTTTCACCTGCTAGTAGTGTCTGTGCTTCAGATTTGAAGGAGACTACTCAGCCTATGTATGTCATAAACTGTGATCACCTTTGTAATAATGGGCTTTAGATTTTAAATGTTATTTCTAATGTTCAAGCTTTTGTTTCTGCTATTATTAGCCCTAATTTTTGCAACCATACTCATTCTTTACCCATCTTTTTCCCTGATTCCAGTCCTGCTGATAGCAAATTCTGCAGCTTTACTGATTTCACCCAAAAAAAGCCCAACAAGCTGGTTATTTCAAGTACAGTTCAAAATTGGTGTGCAGGGAGAAGAATCTCTGGAGAAGATTCAGAGACACCTGACTTACAGAAGCCGAGTGTACCACCAGGTGAAGTGTTTAGCTTACAGGAAGGCTGGGAGATGGGTACAGTGAGAATTAGATGTAGACAGACAGGATAATTTTTCTGATTTAGGTCTTCAGATCTTGTTGGGTATTTTGGCTTTCTCGTACCTTCAATTTTCAAGTCACAATCAAACATGAACTTGAGGAACAAATGCAACAACCTGAACAAATTAGAACAATTCTAACCAACTGACTGAAGGCCTCCACACTTTGAAATAACTGGAAGCTTTTCAGAATAAGAGTAGATACCACTTTAAAAATGTTAACAAACATTAGGGATTTTGGGCAGAAGTACATCTTTGGTGTTTGATTTCTATTATGTATCAGGCCATGTTCCCCAGTCATAATTGCATTGGTCTTTCCAGGTAAGTAAATTTGGGGGGAACTTGGGCTTAAACTGGCATGTTTTAGCTGTACAACTTAGTGATAATGTGCTTCCCAGCGCACCAGGGATGAGGGCAGGGTGAGCAAAAAGGTGAAGTCAGAAACAAGTTGATCAGCTACTGCTGCACGTACGTACAGCTGGGTAACTGCATCATTATTCGTGTATTAATTAATTTGCACCCACTACTTAGCAGGGACTCGTCATTGAAGTATGGGAAAGCAGCATGTAACTCCAATACAAAAGGTGCAGGAGCACGGTGACGCCTGCTGCGTGTCCCTAAACGGGAAGAATTACTTCAAACGCCAGAGAAGTGCGTAGCGCCGCCCGCACCTGACGCGCACACCAACAACCCCTGACAAGGGAAGCAAAATGTCTTCACAGGTGACGGCACCCCAACGCACGGCCCTTGGGGGCGGGGCTTGCCGCGCGCATGCTCACTGCCCGAACCCGAGCGCTTTCTGACGCCCGCCTTATGGTTGCCTCCTTCCCGCAGCGGATGTGACGTACCGGATGATGTTGCCTGACGGTGGCGGGGTGCACACGTGAGGCGGCTCGGCAGCGATGGACGCGCTGGACCGGGTGGTGTGAGTGTGGCGGGGGCGAGGGAGGACACGGGGGGTATGAGAGCTGCGGGATGGCCGGTGAGGGAGGCGGCTTCCCCGGGCCCGGCGGGGAGCAGGGGGCGGCGCTGCTCGGGGGAGGGTTGCGGGGGGGAGGCCAGCAGAGAGGAAGGGCCTCTGGCAGACGGGCGCGAAGGAGGAAAACCGAGCGCTGCCGTCTTGTTGTTGGTGGCAAGACAGCCCTTACTCAGTTGTAACTTAACGGTGGTGAGCGGCCGGTGTTGAATCTATCTGCTTCTGTACGCTTGAGAGAACTATCTTCATCTATAGAGGTACCTGTGTGCGGGTTTTTCTTTGGTTTAGAAGAAAGTAAATATAATGCTGCACGGTGAAGGCATTAAAAACTTTACATTCGTTAGCAGAGAAGCGTAGTTCTTAAGCCATGCAGTTATTAATTTCTCTAAGTTGCGTGCCCCTGCTACGGCCGGTGTATTTCACCTGAACAACGCACGGTGCTGCTCTCTGGTTCGTGCCGACAGATAACGTCATGCTTGAGCTTTTCTTTTGGATCCATTGACGGTCTTTGAGGAACTTTGCGTTCTTCTCATATGCGAGTCTCTGACTTGGGGAGGGAGCTGGTGTGAGGGGAAGCTTTCAGCCTGCCGGTAGTCTGTGGGAAACCTGGTATAGTTTATGCTCTAAATTAGCAGAAGCTGAAAAGCCCAAGGCTGTAAAATCACTTTTGCTAGGTTGGGGAGACAGAGGGGAGGAGGCATGGCAGTAAAACGCACTCATGTGAGACGGGGATTTTAGCATTGATTGTAATCCTGCAGGTCGGGATTAGTTTGAGTGACTGAAGTTACTTGAACACAGCTTGTTCCAATTCCTGTTTTGTTTTACTGTTCTATGCGGTGTCAGATGTTGTTACTAACATTAAGTTTTTTAACTGTTAATGTATTGTTACAGAAAGCCTAAAACTAAGAGAGCAAAAAGATTTCTTGAGAAGAGAGAACCCAAACTTAAAGAAAATACAAAAAATGCTATGCTCATAAAAGGAGGAAATGCAAACTTAACAGTGACTGAAGTGCTTAAAGACATTGTAAGTTGTTGGACATAGTATGCAACCTCTAATTATATAACCTTTTGTGCTACACCAAGAGTTACCTTCCTTTGTCTCTTTCATACATCTTGCATATTCTCTGCTGTAAGATCAATATTTTCATACTCTCCCCACTCCCCAATTCTCAGGTTGACCAGTACTCCAAAGGTGTCATTACCCCCTCACCCTGATGGAGATTATTTTCTTTCCATTTCTTCTTCGCCAGAAGTTTTGAGCTTATTCTCTTTGCTATTATTTTTTCCATGATTGCCCAGTGTATAAGGTGAAGTGTTGCAAGTCCATTTGAAAACAAGAGGATTAGATGCAGAACTGGGATTGGCTCACTCAGCTGAAGTCATATCCCAAAATCCTGTGAACTGCTTGCGCACATTGATATGGAGCTTTCAGCCCCTCCTAAAACTGTCTCCTAATTCCATACCTGAAAATATTATAGCTATTTCTGCATTCTTTTTTTCTCCTTGCTTTGTCGTTTTCTTACCATCTTATGCCGATGATAATCAGGTGGTTGTTTGCTCCCTGTTTTTCATCATGCCCCTAGAAGCAGAGAGATTCCATTGCATGGCTTTGATTTCAGCTGTTTCTCAGTTATTTTGTTATTTTTTAGTTTCTAGAAATAAGTCCTTCTGCAATTGGCAACCAAGATGGCTACCAATCTGAAGGGTATTATTGTGAGCAGGCCTTTTGAGGCACTGCCTTCTAGACTGATTTGCACAATTACTCTATTTCACGTGATCATGTAAGCTGTAGGGTTTTAGAAAAAGCAGCGCTGTGCACTTAAGTGTATTAGAGATAACACAGGTTTAACTTTGTCTTTTGCAGTATGCTGTGAAGAAACCTTTTGCTGTACTGTACAAAAAGTAAGTGGTCTTGTTTTGACATATTTGAGTCTTCTGACAGGACAGCGTTTGGTAATTTCAAAGCATGAATAGAGATGCTGGCTAGCCTGGGGGCTTGAACAATGGAAGAGTTGCAGAAGGTGACTGAGATTCATCACAAATGTCAGTGGACTGGAAACAAGCTACAGGAGATCAGCGTTGGTGTCGAGCCCGGTTCTGTGCCAAGTGTTATGGAGCAGAATTCGGCAAACTTGAACAGTTGGCTTCTCTGACTGATCTGTGGAAACAGCTAGCGAGGTTCTGCATCAGCAGGGCAGGCTGGAGTTCTTATGTCTGAATTCTTATAAATTTGAGTTACAGATGATAATGATAGATACCTCTTGCTCAGAATGGGAACGTGGTATCTGTATGGATGTGGTGCAGAGACATTAATAGTAATAGCTAGATTTAACATCAGATGGACAGGCAAAGGCAGTTTATGAAGCGTCATTGACGGTGCTCTAGAAGTCTGGCCTCAGGAGACAGGGAACGTGGAGGAAAGTACTTAAAATGGCAGCCAGGGCACTAAGGAACTCCTGGCGGTAGTAATATAGCTTATGGGTTGAACTAAAACAGAATCTCTACTGCTGGAGTTTCCAATAGAATGCAGAATTAATGTTACCAGAGAACTAATTAAAGTGCTTATTTGGGCCTGGTTTTTTTAATCTTTTTTTTTTTTCCTCCCCTCAGGAAAAATATTACTAGGCCTTTTGAGGATCAAACATCATTGGTAAGCATAAACCATGTCTTCTCTTGTGACGTTTTACTTCCTTAAAGTAATGAAAACCTTTATTGGAGGATAATTTGCTATTACTCCGTGAGGAGCTAGACAAGAAACAAAGTTTATAGGGAGTTTGGATAAGTTGAAGGTAGGGCTATGTCTTGATTTATGGCGTCAGTAGGCATATTTTTCCTCCGGCTGCAAGACAGAACTGTCATGTTGTGAGGAATTTGTCTTTACCTTAAATGTATGTTTCTGTAAACTGACAGGCAAATGCAGGAGTCCGTAATGCTATTATAAGTAACAGTGCTTGATGTGAGACGAGGAATAAAGTGTTTTATTTTGGTTTTCTAAAAGTCAGTCCTCTAAAGCACCATAGTTTATGAACAACTTGGTTTCAGTTTGGTGTATCCATAGGTTAAAATAGTTAAATGGAGGGGTCATAGTTTTTTATGACTTCATTGTGTTTGAGTAGAGGAAGAAAAGCCCAGCAGCATATCACATGCAAACACAAGTGTCCTGGCTCTGGCTAGGATAGGGTTAATTTCACAAGGAGCCAGGCCAGGTGAGCCAGGCTGGCCGGGGGCTATTCCATACCGTGTGACGCCATGCTCACCAGAAAAGGGGGCTGGTCGGGGAGGGGCAGGCACGGATGGGCTGAGACTTTGGATCGGTAAACCAAAAAGTTATCACTCATTGTGTATCTCTGTTATCAGCACTGTTGTTGATTGTTTCCCTCTCCCTTGCTGTCCCAGTAACCTGTCCTTACCCCAACCCACGAGGCTTTTGCCTTTGTTTGTCTGGTCTCCTCCCCACCCCACCAGGGAGGGGTGAGCGAGTGGCCGCATGGTGCTCGGCTGGGCCTAAACCAGGTCAACATGCATCAGCTGTGCAAGTGTGTTTCACTTGCTGAGAGTTCTGTTCCAACATTCCGTCAAGAACAGTCAGAAAATGTGCAATTTCAGTTAAATATGTGTATTTGGCCTGCAAAGAGGTTGCAAAAGTGGCTTTTCAGAAGCTTGGAGAGTATTTTTGGGGGGGGTCGGGCAGCGGGTGTTTGGAAAGACATTTGGTGATATGCCCCCATCTGGATTTGGTGTTGATTCAGTCCTTTCAGCTCAAGATAATTTATGAGCAGGAAGGCAAAAAAGAGGGGCTTATCCTGAGATTCTTTCTCACATTTGCACTGCAATCGAAGCATTACTTTAACTGCTAAAATATGAGTGTCATAAAAGCAGTATATGTATTTCCGTCAACAAAATGAGAGAAAGGAGATAGCGATCTATAGCTGTGGTTTTACAATAAAGACAGAAAAGAACTATCCCAAAATAAATTGTTTGGTTCCCAGTGATCGTGACTTGGTAATGTTTGCTCTGTGCCACTGCTGACTCACATCGGGAAACAAGAGTCAGCTTTCCAACGTGTGAGGCAGTTGTTGAAAAAACTCCCTGAGAATGCACACTGAAACTGGGAGTCTGGGGGTATTGTGTTAAGTAAATCTGTGTGCGAAGAAAAAAAATCATGTATACACACCAGGCACAAATGCAGTTTCTTGTCTGAAAGGGATTGTGAAAATAAAGGGGAAACTTATCTAAAGAATTTTCTGTAAATAAAAAGAGAGAGGAGGGGAGAGATCACTTTTTCATTTTTTCAAAAATCTTTGAAAAATCTTTGAAGGCAGCCAATAGTGAGTGCTAGAGGAGTTGATTGGATGGTTGAGCTAAAGCATTTTTAATGTGTTAGGAACAAAAAATCATTATGATTGCACCATAGATACACCACCATAAAAAGTTACTTAATCTGCATTGGTAGTGATGCTGAGGTGTCATAGTACGTGCTTCTGTGCTGTTCTTGGCATGAAGCACAGTAATGCAACCATCCCGAACCTGTTCCTAGGCTTGCTGTTGAGGGAATTAACTGGTTGTTCCAAAGACGTTAGGCAAAGCTAATGTGCTGCATAAAGCTTAGCTGGGTAACTAAAATGAGGCATTACAACTGCAGCCAACTTGCAAATAGTTACTAGTCAGGCAAGGAGAAGTGGTTTAAAGTACCTTATGTAAAAACAAATCATGAGGAGTTATGAAAAAGGGTGTTACGGATAAAATGGCAAGAAAAAAACTACCTCGCTTGATCTTTAAGACTGCAGTGAGAAATGAAAAAAAAAAGATAAATGAATCTTGATTTCAATTGCAACCTTGAATCCAGCTGCTAAATTTAGCTTATGTGGACCTGGACATGCTCAAAACTCTTCTGATAAGTGCAGTTGTTCTTCTCATTAAAAAGCTCCTAAAGCTGTGTTTGTGACGTATACCTTCACCAAATATAGCACTACAAACTGGAACTCATGAATCTTGTTCTTTTCTTCAATTGTAGGAATTTTTTTCCAAGAAATCAGATTGTTCCCTGTTTCTGTTTGGCTCTCATAACAAGAAGAGACCTAACAACCTGATAATAGGTAATTTGAGTTTTTATCTGGATGAAAGGTCTAGTTTACAATGAATATTTAAATAGTTGGATTTTCTCTTTTTACTTTCACAGGTCGTATGTTTGACTACCACGTCCTAGACATGATTGAGCTAGGCGTTGAGAAGTTTGTATCCCTAAAAGATGTCAAGGTAAGGAATTGCTAATTCAGTATTTCAGTGACATCTGCTGGTGGATTTTTTTGGTGCATTAGCTTTTTCTGCGCTTTGAAGTAAGGACAGAGTTGTTTAAAAAAGTGTTCCATGCAGTATATGACAATTGCTAATTTGTGTACCTCAGAATGTTATTTTTATGCTCTGTTTTTTGTTTTATTTTGAGCATGCTTGCAACTTCTTTTTTTAGACTTGGCTTATTCCTAATATTTTCCTTTTTAATTGAATAGTTACATTTAGAAAATTCCTTAATCAGGTTCTGATCATGATAGGTTCCTGTATAAATTGTTGTACGCTTTGAAAAGTGAAAGTCCTTTTCTCAAATTCTAACCAAAGAGAGTCACTCTGTTGACTGAGGTGATTCTGAAACTTTCTTTAGCTTTCAGTAGCACATAAATGCCAGTTTGCCAGGGAACTATACTTAATTCAGACAGGGAGCTAAATCTTGATTATTTAAACCCAGAGAAAATTCACCTTTTATGACTGTTAGGCTCATTTTGGCAAAACTAGAACGTATTTCATATGCGTGTAGTTTTGTATCGAGCAGTTCATACACTGCAAAAATAAGGAATTTTCATGGTCCTTATTTTCATCACAGTATATAAATTGGCAGGGCAGTCTAGAGGGATAGTGAAGAAATTACCTTTTATAAAGGTGAATCTTCCTGTTGAAGTCAGATTGTAGAGTGTATCTTCATAACACTGTTTATAACAAGGAAGTTATAGTTAACGAAATGTATTTGTTGGCCAGAATTAAAATTAGGTGATGGACTAAACTATTCTTTTAGCCTTTTCCATGTACTCTCCAGTGTAAGAAGTATAGTAGACTTGTTTGCCTCTAATTTTAGTTTTTGTGTTAGTAGTTGCAAATTCATCCATTTTTGCCAGAAGGTGTTATCTTTTACATTTTATAGTAAAGAATCTCTCTTCTTTTAATAAAGCACAAAGAATAATACAATTTACCCTTTTAAAAACATAGTCTTTCCACACACAGTGTTCAATGAAAAAAATGTTTCTGTACTGTCCACGTTGATCACAGGTCACAACAATTTTTCATTCCATGTTGAATGGCTAACTGCCTATTAAGTCAATAATACGTTCCCTTAACACAGTCTGAATTTCTGTTCTAAAATTCTTCTTCCGCAGAACAGTAAATGTCCTGAAGGAACAAAACCTATGTTGATATTTGCTGGGGACGTGTTTGATGTAAATGAAGAATACAGAAGACTGAAGAGCCTTCTTATTGGTCAGTATTTTGATTACTTGAGCAGTAGGATTGCATAAATCTGTAGTAATATGATCTGTGGGGAAATGCTGGTTTGTCAATAGGTGCTTGCTTATGTTCAGCATGGAAAGAAAACAAGAACAGGCACTTGGAAGTTTCATGTGACATGAAAAAAGTTAACTAATAAATAAAGTTAAATAAAATAAAGTTAACTAATCATCATATCTGTTAGGGGAAGAAAGACTATCCTGAAAGACTCTGAAGTTGAAACTTTGTGGTCACTATGTCATGGTTTAACCCTAGCCAGCAGCTAAGCCCCACACTGTCGCTCGCTCACTCCACCCGTGGAGGAATGAGGGAGAGAATTGGAAGAGTAGAAGTGAGAAAACTGGCGGGTTGAGATACAGGCGGTTTAATAGCTAAAGCAAAGCAAGGAATTGCTGTTAGAGTGGTGAGGCACTGGAACAGGTTGCCCAGAGAGGTTGTGGAGGCCCCATCCCTGGAAGTGTTCAAGGCCAGGTTGGATGGGGCTTTGGGCAACCTGGTCTAGAGGAGGGTGTCCCTGNCTGTTATAACTCATCCTAAACCAGCACACACTGAAATTCATTATTTTGATTGTGGGAAAATTCTGGCGTTTTCAAAAAGTCTTTACCTTGTAATTGTAGTGGATCATCACTTTTCTAACCAAATAATATTTTTGAAGTATCTAATTTGAAATCAGTGGATTAAGTTCAGAAAGTGGGATGATTTTGCTTACAAAGTCAAATCAGTATAATTGAACTTGTGTTGTTATAATGAAAGCATTTTCTGTTGGAAATTTGACCAATTCTGACAAGTGCCATTGACTAAACTACTTGGAAAGAACATGTGCAGTAAAAACCAGCTGTAGATAGTAGCTATGTCATAACTTCAAGGCAGGATTGGAGCTTAGTAAACAAACTGGCATAAAGTTTTTTGCTATCTCAAGGTTGGAGGCTCTGGAAGATAAAACACATTGTGGGTTTTTTTCTGGGGAGCTACAAAAATTATTATACTTGCGGTAGCTTCTTGGGACATAGAAGTCATATGGTACTGTCTCTTGACACTTGGTAGAACTTGATAGGCTTCTTGGTAGAACTAGATCTAGTAAGTAGGATGGTGTGTTTTTTCTTTTTAATTGGTTTCCTAAAAGTAGATTACTTTTTTTAAGCTCTGGTAAAATACTGAAACCGGCCCAATAAGAACAGTTTTGTTCTTTGAGTTCCATTCTTGGGTTGTATCAATTCATAATCATACAGCTTTACAAAATCTCCCTTTCATACAAACTAAATACTGGTTGGGCTCTTTTTCCTAGGCAAACAAATAAATGATTGCTCTTTAGAAACGCACCTTAAAAATGAATTTATTTTTTTTCCCCTTAGTATTATAATTCTTTAAAGCAAGATGTTTTGTCTGGAATGAGACAGAAAAGGGAGCAGGAGAGGAGGAAATTTGCATCCTCTCAATACAACTGACTGGTTCTTTGGGATAGATGAAAGGGTAGTAATCATGCTTATAAACTTTTCAGGGTGGGTAAACATTGAATACAGAGAAAGTGAGTTTTAATACTGCATGTTTGTGTCACCATAAAGGAATATTTACACCGCAGGAAGCAGGTGCATTATTTTCTGAAGTGTATCTTGTTCAGGCATCTGCACAGTGTTGGTGGTTGGCATCCAGATGTGCTTATGTACCCCATGATCAAGTGGCTTGATACCTTAAATGGAAGACATGCCTCGTTAGATAGTTGCCAAATAACTAACTAGTCTTTCCTGTCCTATTTCTTTTGATGTTCATCTGCCCTTTCACCTCTCCTATTTATTGGCCTTTAATTACTGTGCAGTCAAATGTACTCAAATCAACACTCAATCTTTCTTCTTGAATGTACTCCAAGTACTCCTGGTTTTAAATGTTCTGCTGACTTCTATGAAATACCTAGATGCAAAACAATAGACAAAGGAAAAGGTTAAGGAGTGTAAAGGTTTGAAGGTATCGCCAACCAATTAAAATAATTTGGGTAATAATTTGACCTGCTTCAAAACTCCTCTTAACTGACAGGGGAGAACTGATTCTTTCTGTTCCTGCAAAAGATAGTGCTTTTAAGCTGCCACTGTATTGCTAAGAAAGATAGAAAATGTCTTTATAACAACAACAGCAAATGTTTTGTTATTGTAGCAGTACTGTTGGGATCCCAGAGGGAATATTAGGCAGCTAACAGCTTCTTGTTGCCAAAACAATGTGATGCCAGTGATGCTGGTGAACAACCAAGCTTTCACTGGCTTTTGTGGTATCCAGAGGGTTTATGCATGTTTGGAGTATCATATTACAGCAGTTTCTTTGTAAAATGAAAGGCAAGTATGAATTATTGTCTTCATGGTAACCAAACCCTATAGTGTGCTTAAATTGTGGAGGAAGTTATTTAGGAGAAATAAATGACAGCTGCATTTTTCTTTAGAGACCTAGAAGACAAAGATACCTCATTCTTTCTCTTGGTTTTTGTTGCCTGATGATGTGGTAGTGTAGGAATTCATTTACGATGTAAGTCCCTGGCATGCAGTTCATGAAATTCAAATAACTTTTTATGCTGGTATTTATAAAATGTTTCATCTCTTACAACACTGCCTGCTTGCTACTCTTGTTATCGCACACCCATTTCATCCTAAAAATGGCTAGGTCCTATGTGACTTGCTTATACACTTTCTAAAATGTTGGTTTCCAGGAGACCTCTACAATTTTAGATTGACCATCAACTTGTCCTTCATACAGGATTTTTTTTGAGTGTCGCAAAAGATTTGCGGGTTCCTTCTGGCCAAGAAAGGGGATGGCTGGGAAATGTCTGGAATAGAGTTTGAATTCTGCTAATGCTAACTGTAGCTACATAGTTTACAGTGTTACTGGCTTTTGGATACAAATTGATAAAAAAAAAAAGTGTATAGACTCATGTTCCAAAATAATTTAGGAATTTAATCTGGAAATGGAAAGGTCCTGTGAAGCTCTCTGCAGGAAAAAGTAAATTACAAGTTCTGGAAATGTGTTGAGGTCAAGGGAGAGAAAGAACTAGGAATGGAAAGAAAGGAGAAAGCAAGTCTCTAGTCCAACCAAAGCAAGAGTTGTAAATTAAGAGTACATTAAAAAAAACTTCAGCTCTCTGGGTACACTGAAGTGTAAGGTTTCTGCAGCTGTTCAGCATTGCCAGGAAACACAAATTCCTGACCACCTGCATTTGTTGGAAAAGATAATCCTGTGGGTAAGAAGATGTATGATGCCACAGGAAAATATGAAAGGGAGATGTTGCCAATAAAACCACTGTAAATGTAAGTTTGTGTACCTGTGGAGAACTGGTTGAAGGGAAAATATTATATGCCAGAAGCGAACAAAATATTTTACTTGCAACTTTTCCTCTAACTACAAGCTCAACCCACAAGAGGAGGAGAGAGTATTTAATTGACCAGGGAAATTTCCTGGCTAGACTCCAGCTGATATCTGCCAGCAAGACTTTGTTTTGGATGTCACTCCAGTGCTGATACTCTTGAAAAAGGTAGTGGAGGAAAGACAACTAGCTGAGGGATCTGAAAATGGGACAGAACGGAAAAGACTGATGTGTTTTGCATCTGTTAGCAGTTCTGTGTTTCAGCATTGCCCTGTCATGTTTATTAGCACACCTTGTTCCCTCAGTCAAGGTCACATTCTTCCTCCACCCTCTGCATATGTTGGACAGATTGTTGTGCTTATTGCAAGCTCTCTGACTGCACGATATTTTTTTTTTCATAGCCTGATACAAAAATCTCACTTACAAAATGAGCCATTTTGTATTTAACCTGTATTTCAATGTTCTCTTTGCAAACTAAGCAAGTATTTCAAGTGTCTTATTTTTAGAGTTACATGTTTCTTGTTAAATAGAGAAAACATTAACTGTAATGACAAACACTGCTTTACCTGAAGGACAGAACTGCCTTGTTGTGGGGGAGGTATGAAAGAAATGATATATCTAAACCTTTTCCCCAAGTCAGTGAGAGAAAACCTAGGTAAGAGTAGACAAGATACAGCCTCGATCTGTTTTGTACTGGTTTTGATTTTTCTTTGTACTCGTCCAAATCTGGCTCTGATTAAGAATCTTAAGTATCAGTTTGTTGAATGATGTCTTTAAACAGATATCTGAACTAACGGCCTCACCATACTAATCCGTGTTTAGCTGGGCATGAACTGGCCTAAACATAATTTCATTTTTCTGACTTTAGAGTTGACTATTTAGAAGTGCACGATATGCAATGATCACAATTAGCTTAATAAAACTAAGTTGCTGCTCTGAAAGTATATTTGCTCTTCTCCATGCGCTTATTTTTAGGTAGCATGTGTATTGCTACCAAATTATCCCTGGGAAGACACTGTTTTATTGTCAGGATTTCTACACGTGGTTGGTTTCATCAGTGCAGGAGCTAACAAGTGGAATGTGAAGTTTCTCTCCTGTGTTTTGGGAGGGGTGCAGATTTAAGTAGCGGTTATCTTGTGAGATTCCCATTAAACATACAGATTTGGCTTTTCTAGAGCCATCCCCTGTACAGTCTTGCTTATTAGATGCAATAAAAATATCTGTGTAGGCAAGGAGTTCACATCAGTGGTATGATGTGGGTCCATTATGAAATAAACCAGTTTGTTACAGTCATCTGTTGGCTTGGTTTTCAGCCAAGAAACCTGACATTTATTCTTTTTAAATGTGCTTTCAGATTTCTTCAGAGGTCCTAGTGTGCCCAGTATTCGACTGGCTGGTTTAGAGTATGTTTTGCATTTCACAGCTGTAGATGGGAAAATTTACATGCGAAGCTATAAGTGAGTATGTGTTTTATCTATTCGTTTGCTTTTTGGTATGCTTGTCAGATTTTCCCCAAATTTAGCCCCTAGTTGTGTAATTGAACTGGCTTGAGCAATAGTTTGTTGCATTTAAAAGATGTCATGTGTAGAGTTGTTCCAGCATAACGCAGGGTAAGTTAGCAGGCTGTAAGCATTCATAGCTTGTGCTCTGTGTAATTTTTATTTCTCTTATTAAAAAAATCACTTTTATCTGTGTCATTCTTCAAAATAAACAAAAAACTTTCTCAGTGCTCAGATTATTTTGCTGTAAATGATAATAAATATTTTTCATGTCAATACCCAGGGAGCTATTTTGAATTTGAGGAGCGATATGGCTTTCAAGGTACTGGGACTGAGTTTTAACAGTAATACTGATGACAATGGTTTCGTTAAAAAACCCAAAAATTTACATTAGCCAGGTTTTATTTTGGGTGTATTCAAATTGTGATGAGACAGGTTTAATATGTTATAAATTGTTACTGACAGACATCTTTCTCAGTAATAGAGGTAGCAGCAGCAATTGTTTTTAATAGTCTTCTGAACTATAGGATTAAACATACCCTTTAGGAAGATGGATAAATCTCTATCACAGAGGACAATGTTTTTGATTGTTTTTTTTCTTCAAGGGTGCTTCTGAAGAAATCTGGCTGTAAAATACCAAGAATTGAACTGGAAGAGATGGGACCTTCATTAGACCTAGTTATGAGGAGAACACATTTGGCTTCAGATGACCTTTATAAGCTGTCTTTAAAACAACCGAAAGCCTTGAAGGTACATACCTTGGAAAGTATATTACTTCCAGATCTATCTGTGAAGAAGAGCAAAAGCTCTATTGTATGTTCAACCAAAGTTTACTTTTATATAGAGCAACTGAGATTTCTGGGGCCACAGCACTTTTGTGGTGATCAGCTGGCATACAAACTCCTCTGGGAGAAATAGAACACAGAGAACAAATTTTAATCTCTAAGCTCTGAACAATGTATACGGCCTTGCTTTTATGCAATTGATTCTCACCAGACCTTCTGGCACACTCTACTCAGAAATACTAATGTTGTTCTTCCCTTACAGCCTAAGAAGAAAAAGAATATCTCCCATGATGTATTCGGTACAACTTATGGTCGAATCCATATGCAGAAACAAGATCTTGGTAAACTGCAGACACGGAAAATGAAAGGGTTAAAAAAGAGGCCAGCAGAGAAGCTGGCTGAAGATGGTGGAGTTAGTCCCAAAAAGTCAAAATCAGATTCATAATCTGGAACAGCTTTGAAAACTTTGTACCTTCAAATTTGGTATATATATTGTAATATAAATGTCAGACATAAATGATTCAGCAGCTGTTAGCTTTACTTTTATAAAAGAATCTTTTTAATGGTTTGTCATTTTAAAGGGAACATGAGGGTATTGAGCTTTAACATGGAACTTGGTTATTTAAAATAAAAAATGTGATATAACTTGCTTAGTTTTCCAAAGCTGAGTATTTATTCTCTTGGTGTTAGCAAACATATGCTAGTCAAGCAGATGGCTCATTTCCCAAACAGTTGTAAGGCTATTATGTTGCGAACCCTTCATAAATCAGCTCCTCAGTTCTGCACAGGACCAATATATGCGTAATGTACACAACCCAACTTCTCTGTTCGTTTATTGTTTATGTATTTCAGGTTTTGCACAGCTGCAATGCTCAATAAACTATAAACTCTTCTCTAAAGCATGAACTCACCATACATGTCCGAAGCCTCGCTATGCTTTTAACTATTGCACCAAGCCCTGCTTCACACTTGAAGAACTGGGAGTGATTAAGGTGTTTTTACTGTGTTCATCACCATGGTAGCAAAGTACCTGATGTTTGCTTTAGGCATAAATGAAACCTTTACAGTTTGAATTTCAATCTTAGATGCTTGATTTGTGCCTAGAATGGAAGTATGTGAAGCAACCATGAAAAGTACAAGTCTTTTCTTCTTCCCTTGCTTTCCTCCTAAGTTTGTGCTCATAAGTTAGTGAAGACTCAGTTAAAGACTTGGGTAAACAGGATAAGAGTTTAAGAGCTTCGTGAGACTTTGGTGTGGTGTTCTATGTTTTGGAACATACTGAAAAAAAACTTGCTTTTGTTCTTCTGGTTGTCTCTTTGGAAGCTATTACTCTGTCCTTTAGCATAATTATGATAAAAGTGTACATACTTTATCATGAACATGGCAAGCTTGCTCATTCTAGTTACATTTTCAATACTTTATCATTAGTTTTGCTGGTGTTAATCAGCTGAAGTGTCACATTTAGAAATAGGTGGTTTGTTATTTTCACTTTTCTGTATCCTGCGTGGAAGCTGTTGGGCAGCTTTGCTCTCCTTACGTGAGAGCTGAGCTGTAAGTGTGGCCATGCAAATGCTGCATGATGTTCTTGCTGTGCTGGTTTGATAAAACTTGTAGCGTGAAAAATAAAGAGCTTTAAAAGCTTGGGATCTTTTTGAGGGCACAGACATATCTCTGTATGACGAGATAGGATGAAGCCAAATTAGCAACTGAGTTCACCCCATTTCTTTCAGAGAAGTTTCAGCCTTGCTGTGAAGCATTAAGCCACAAGGCTGGGGACTTACGTGATTTTAGGGTATATGGCACGTACAACTGCATGGTAGGCAATTGCTACATTCTGAGTATCTGATTTAACTCAAGGTGAATGGTGATAGGAGGGCTAAATATATAACCTTTCCAGTGGCATGTTCTTACTTCCCAGAGTCTTTTGAAGTGTGAGGAAATGTCAGGTGCTGCAACACAGCTGTGTGCATGGGGAACAGAACATGTGGTACTCAAAGGGCAGCTGATGAAAGGGGGTTGCCTTGCTTCGATTGCCCCTTGCTTCCAGAGTTCACTAGGCTCTGAAAACAACATAACGTGGCCCCAGGGTCTGCGTGGCACAGGCAAGGCATGACTGACGTGTTCACCCCTTTCCTCTGGCTTTCATCTTCTTACCTCCCAACACACTGGAGAGAGCTTTATTTACAGCTTGAGCATAGTAATAAACTTGCTTTCAAGAAAATCCCCATGGGCAAAGCGTGGCTCCCACGGCTGTACCTGTGTGGTAAAGCGGAGGTGGAGCTGCAGATCAGCAGCTAACCCGTGCTGTCTTTAGCTGGCAGGACAGCAGCGGCAGGGAGGGCGTGATTCGTGCCGGCTGTGGGCCCTCAGTTTGTATGCTGGTGTTGCCCAGCTGTGCTGCCGGCATCTTCATTGCTACTCTTAATTAGGCTACTGGTCATTATAGATAACTAATGATAAACATAGAATTTATAGCCTGCCTGCATTATAAGTTTATTTGGCTCTTTTTATATGTGATGTAATTTAAAAAAAAAAAATAGTAGGAAGAGAGGTAGATATTGTTGAGTGGCACGTGCTAGGTTCTTGGGATTCCCACGTTTTTGGGAATCGGTCCTGGGCACGTATAATCACAGCCTTAGCTCTGTGCTAGTATAATGTGACAGACTGAGCACTGAGAGTGGTGTGTGTTTGAAAAGAGCATGTGAACTCCTTTCTCTTTCCTGGATTTTGTAGGTTTGAGTTTATCTTTATGGTTCCTTAGCAACCTAAT
>VXBL01000373.1:1470612-1487933 GCA_013400195.1 Aramus guarauna | reverse complement strand
TTTTTTTTTTTTTTGGTCCTGCTTCTCTAAGATAAGCACAAAATAATTTAGGAGAAGTAGAGGTAAAGTTTTGGGCAGAACTTAACAGAAAGCATGTGTGGTTAATGACATTTCCCCCAAATTCTCATTACGTTCCCTCTGTCCCCCTTGATAATACCATAATTCTTCCTGTGATGCAACACAACACCTATGAAATCTGGATTTCTCACTCAGTCTGTGATACCCAAGTACACCCATATGGCCTCTAACTGTCCTCTGTTTTGATTGCTGCAATTTTCTCCTCAACTTCCTTTACTCTCACAGCCACCAAACCAGACACAGCTGCAGTGACCCATTTCCTATTGTTTGTCCAGATCATCTCTTTGTGCTGGCAAGAAGTCAAGTTTCTTGTCCTTTATCGCTCATGGTGATAGTTACATTAATCTCTTCTTTCTGCTCTACTAGTGGTTGCAGTATTCGTCTCCCTCATCTTAGTTATCTTCTGTACTCTGCACTGACCATTATTTCCTTCATTCCCTCTTCAGCTGATCACTGTAACAATCGAGGCACTTTCCGAGAGCGTCCAGGTGAATTGAAACAAGGAATCAGGAGCCATGATCAGCATCAGGAGTCAAACTCCAAAGCCAGAGGTCAGGAGCCAGAATGGTAAGGGGATGTGGTGAAGAGCTGTCCTGTCAACTGCAGCATTAGGCATGGCAGTCAGGCAGGGAAACCTGCAGGAAAGGTGTAGCCTGGCCCGTTTCTCCAGTTGTTACCAAACTGGGAGAATGCGAGCAAGAGCGCTGACCTGCTGGTGCCAGTGGAAGGGATGCCAGGCTTCCCTTAGCAAACTCGGAAGGAGATCCTTGGTTGATTATCCCCTGCCAGGGGGTTACGTACATTTGCCTTGTGCAACATTGCCTGCAAAGCTCTGAAGGAGGCACAGTAAACTGTACTTTCTACATATACAGTGCTGCAATGCAAAGTAAGACGAATTTAAAATCTATCTTTATTTCCCCCTTTCCTAACATTAACGTTTAGTCCATGGAGAAGCCAGTGCTCAGCACGCATGCAGTGAAGGGGCCTTAAAATTGCAGAATTACTGACGCTGCTTTATGCTCTGAAGTTACTGCTGCAACAGCGACTATCTCCATTAGCCATAGATGGGCATGCTGGGGCCTAGTATGAGCTGTTGCCAAAAGATAGTTTAAAAGCCTCTTCCCTCCCTGGCTGTTTTTCAGATAAAGGCATATTCCTTGTACTGAATCAGGATTTCTGTTTTCCTAATCCAAAAAAGTCCACAAGTAGTTACATCTCTTCAGTTTTCATTGCAAGTTGCTAACGTTTTTCTCCAGTGGAAATTGAGCTCCTTGGCTCAGAAGTTGCTCTCTCCTCTGGAAGAAGGTGAGGAAGGGAACGCAGAAGTGAGGGGGAAGAAGAGATTCAGGCAAAAATGTCTCCTCTCTCTCCTGGTGTGTCATGCTCTTGCGTGTGACAGAAACCGGTCCCAATGCAACACAGAAATGTAAGGTATTTAGCAGTATAAATTCACATGAAGCTACCGAACGTCTCTCTAAGCAAAGCTGAGCTCTCCTGGTTCTCGTGAGCAAACAGCTATTTGGCATGCATCACTGCCAAGAGACGGGCAGCCGCATCTGCTGTATCAGGAAGTTTGTATTGGGGTGGTTTGCTGCAAAAAGTGCCATGCAGAACTTGCATTCACCTCCCATCACAGCCACTTAATTTTAATTGAAAATAGATTATTATGAAGAATTAATGAGACCTTCCAAAGTGCACGTGCAGCATGCCAATAAACAGTAATAAGCTTTTAATTCATAAGAGGTGATAGATTTTGGCTCCTGTTGGCTTACTTTGCACACAGGAATAATTCCTTGTTCATTAGCGTTATTTGCATGAATTATTAGGCAGGCTTTATTTTTTATGTCATGAAAAGAAGTTTGTAGGTGCTTTTTTTTCCCTTCTCTGAACGTGTCTGAGATACCTAAGGGCTTCTAGGAGGCAAACAGCTTCTAGGAGGGAAACAGCTGTTCAACTCAATGCGCTGTGTAGTTGATGAGTGAGGGGTTTCTGTTCATGTTCCAGATGCTCAACTCTTCAGGGCTGAGCAGAAAGGCTCGCTTGAAGAAAGATTCAGAGACCTGGTAACTGCTGAGCATTTCCTTCTCATTTTCCTTCCAGAGAGAGAGGGATATCCACCCTTCCTGCCATTAGCCTTCTCCAGTTTCTCAAAGGCGGATACATAATGATGTTTCTTTAAAAAAAAAAACCCAAACAAAAAACAAACACAAACCAAACACTTTCTAGATAACAACATGCAGGGAGTTCAGCGGCAGTGCTGACGTAAGGAGTTACGAAGGTGCAGCTGTTTGTGGCACTGGTGACCAGATCAAGGAATTGAATTGGCTTTAAAAGGCGGGGAGTGGAGGGAGAAAAGGGGGGGCTCTTTGCTTTGAAGCTAGATCAGTTGCCCAGTCTGCCTCAGAACACGACTGGGTGGTGCATTGCCGCGCTGGGGAGGAAGCAAAAGGCTGGGAGTGGGATGGGAGGTGTGAGGGAACTCCTGTGCTTGTATTGCTGCTTACAGTATTATCTGTAAAACGGTGCCTGAGCTTGAGAATTACTCTGGTTCTGAGTAATTCTCTGAGTCTGTTCTTAAGGAAACCAATGGTTTTTGGGACCTACATTTGCCAGTAAGCTTCATCACAACTTTCCCTGTGAGGAAGATCACCTTTAACACTATTTTACAGATGTAACAGCAAAGATTAACTGTCTTTTTCAGAAGGGATTTGTTCTGGAAACAAAGGTAAAATTGAGTTCCCTGTTGGTGTGGTCTCTGTTGGTGGCTTTCATGTACCTTCCTGTGGCCAGAGTCTGTGCTGTGGTGGAGCTGGAGCAGCTGTCAACACTGCTTGGCCAGAAAGAAGTCGACCTAAGTGGAGCCCTCACAATTTGTGATTTTCTTTGTAAAGAAAACCTCTCAGA
Source organism: Aramus guarauna (assembly GCA_013400195.1). Classification (NCBI taxonomy): domain Eukaryota; kingdom Metazoa; phylum Chordata; class Aves; order Gruiformes; family Aramidae; genus Aramus; species Aramus guarauna. Next base: position 1,484,951 of record VXBL01000373.1, on the reverse strand, counting down.
AATTTTGAGGGTTTTCCATAAAGGACCAATGCCATCTGCCATCCAGCCCTGGTCAGTAGTAAGAGAGACACTAGTTCATCTGTGTGCCTCATGAAGACATCTGTTCAGATTGGTTTTAAGGCAATCTTCAAAATAATATTCAGGAAATGTCTCCTTTCCATCAGGAGTAACCTTCTGACAAAACTCCCTATGTGGCTTCTGTTTTAGCTGGAAGGATTTTCTCTGCTGTGAGGATTTTTCAACAGCTACCTTTTCCTTTTGATGCTATGGAGCTATGGCGATGAATAAGACTTTTTGAGCTGCATTGAATGCTTTTGTTTAATGAACTTGAATAAAAGATTAAGTTGTGCTTGTTCTAGTCTGAGCATGATCAGAAACACTGCATGGTGGTATGTTATGTTTGGAAAGCTAACACTGCATCTTAGCATGAGCCTCAAATCTTTTGAAGAGAGATTTAGTTATTTTCTTCAGTTATGAAAAATATTTTAAATTTCACTTAAATTCCATTAGATCTGCGTTGCTGTTTTCAGGAGGTAATAGCTGATTAGGTTCTCAGTTACTTTTCTTTCAATTCCTGGAAGGAAATCTATTCTGTGGCTTATGCGGTAAAGTGACTGAAGAGTTTAAGTGCGTATCGACAAAGCTGTCCCTGTTAAGGAAAAAGTATAGTTAAAGGAATATTATGAAAAAAAGTGAAAGGTGAAATGCTTTTTCAGCAGATGGGCTGCATAGGACACAATAAATCTGCCCTAAAGATGGTCTCACGCATGAGACTCTGTCAAAGGTAAATCTTGTTCCTTTGGAGACTCATGCTTGTGGCAGGAGATTTATGCTATCTGCCTGGTATGCCTGGAGGAAAAGATGTATTAAATGCTACTAGAGAAGAAGGAAAAAACTTGTCAAAATTTGTGGTTTATTAAAATGGTGCCAGCATTTGGTCAGAGCCAGCTACACCAGACTTGTAATGGATTCTGGGAGCTGAGTTTACAGGAAAGTTTTGTTGTTCTATTAAAAAGTAGAACAGGATGAACTTTTCAACCTAGTAGGTAAAGAGCTGGTTTCCATGGGCCTAACTCTGTCAGCAAAACAAATGCGTGCTAAGAAAGAACAGACAAACTCTTAAGGCATTAAGCAGAGGTGTTTTCTCACAGCAAAACCCAGATAACTGAAAAAAGAAACTTTCTGGTCTTCTAAGTCTTCTCGGAAGATAGGAAAAGGAGAGATAAAAACTTATATGATACTTATTCATATCTGCAAAAACAATTTTGAAACCTGCATGGGAAGTGTTTTTTGTAGGGGAGAAAGAATCGTCAATTATAAAATGAACGTTGGAGCAAGATCTTTAAGACCTTTTCCCATATGTCACCCAGAGAAAGCTGTCCCCTCCCCACACACACATAGCTGCATGTGTCTCTGTAAGTACATCACAGTATAAAGTAACCTATCACTCCTATCTAAGGATCATGGATCATGTTCCCTTTGTAAAAGATGTGCAGTGAGATGGTCCACATGTTCATGAAGCTCATGGATGACACTGATTTAGAGAAAGGTAGGTCTTAGGTCTCATTGAGACTTATTTACAAAAAAACAAACTGCAGCTTCCCAACTTTATATTTACTTAACACAGTCTGTTTTACAGCAGACTTTTTGGAGAAGTTTGTCTTAAAGCTTATTCTATTAAATCTTATTCTATTCTTATCCAAATCACAGTCCAACCTTCAAGAAGAACAAGTTTTGAATGCTTACAATTATTTATTTATTGTAGGACAGTAATACCCAGGTTTCTCTGAGAAGGATCCCAGAACCCGGTTGTGCTGGGCATAGTAAAAGTACAATATAAAGACAAAGTCCAGCATGGCTCTTCAGAGACTGAACATGGCTTTCCTGCATTGCAGTAGCTTATCCTTATAAAAACAAAAAAACAAGGTGCCTTAAGATCTTAACTTTCAAGGGCTCCTGTTTACTTGTAATCACACATTGAACACAATCTGCCCTGGACAACCCTGCTTCTTACTGCTGCTGAGTAAAATTCAAGGGAAACCCTTAATGAGAACAACCATTCCTGTTTCTTTGTTTGGAGAATCGTTATTCCTCTTTTGTAATTTGTGCTTGCCAAGAAGCACTTGTGTGACTAAAGTGGTTTGTTGTTTTAGATCGATAGCTTGGGTGTGGGATACGAGAATTGCTGGATCCAGCTTCCATGGATCAGAAAATCTAAGTGAGCTCACTGCCACTCTTAGCTTCCTGCTGAAGGAAAGATCTTAGTGGGATCACTAAGGATTAGCAGTTGGATGAATAAAGATATCTATGAGATGAATGTTTGTGACACAAACCTTCCTTTTCCAGACAAACGCAATGGTGTTTCATAGCCAGTCAATGATGAGGAACAAGCTGTTAGGACAATGGAATTTCTGGGAATTGCAATATTTGCAAACCTTGTGCTGTTCCAAATCAGAATGAAAGGCCAAAACTTCCCATGGAATGAAAACTCTGGGGACAGGAGAAAGTTGAAACGACGGTGTGTTTGTCTGGAAAAGGAAGGTTCGTGGCACAAATATTTTCATAGTTGTGACCATGAACATTTCATACCTTTATAGTCAGTATAAGATACTGATAATGCAAATATCAATGCTAATGTTTCCTAAGTTGAAGAAAAAGAAACTCAGTTAAGTGGAAGCAGTGTTTTACCTAGACATACCTATTTCTACCCATTTTGAATTTTCACCCATGTCACAAGAAAAAGACAAACCACATTCAATTCACATCAAGAGTTCTTTTCATCTGAGGGGACATGATTTAGAGAGTTAATTTCCCAAAGGTAAGACTCACTCCTTATGTGCTGGATGGGTTGTCTGTGTGATTTCCCCAAGTATGGGAAAATAAGCTGCAATGTCTGTGGTAGTAGGGAACTGCATCTGTGCCTTACCCTGGAAGTTTAAAATGAGCATTAAGTGCCCTGTTCCAGGTGCTTTGGGAAAGACCATGAGAACAGGGAGAAACTCAGCAGAGATTTATTTCAATACCTCTCCTCTTATTTCCTAGTGTAAAAAAACCTGCAATGTATGAAGTTCTTGAAATGGAGATAATCTCCTGTGTGTTGTGTCTTCCTGTTACTGCATCTCTAAATTATGACTCTTCCTGTTGTTTTGTTAAGTATATAATTTTGGCATCTTAAATACTTTGTATTGATTAGTTTCATAATTTACTTTTGTTGAGTGACATTGTAATTATTGGGTTAAACTTGAGGCCCGATCATATTCCTGGATGTCCCTTAGGTCTTTTATTTGAGAGTTAGCAGATAAACATTTCTCTTCACCTGTTTCATGCCAGTCATGATTTCATAGGCCTCAGTTCCCTTACTGATTTCTTTCCCAAGCTGAAAAGTCTTAGTCAATTTAAATGCTTTTCCCACAGAAGCTGTATCATATTGCTAATTTGTCCTCTGTAATTTTTCTCATTCTATTCTTTCTGAGAAGAGAATTGTATGTAATATCAAATGTATTGTTGCATGACTAATTCTGACGTGCAATACTTTCATTTTGATTTTTTCTTCTTAATAATGATTAATGTTCTATGTGCCTGTTAGACATTATTATTTAGGGAGCTATTGCTGCCAGAGGAGGAGCCAAAATAAGTCCAAGATCTTCTCTAATGATAATGTACTAGAGACCATTATTTTATGTACCTAGAGAAGGTTCTTTTTCCCCTCATGTTTCTCAGTATTGTATTTAACTTGCTACTTTGCTTCCCAGTTACTAGCTATTTTCAAATTCTTCCACCACTTGTAGTTTGATAGCATGATATGACAAAATTTGCTGATGATGTTGGGTAAGTAAAGATGAGTGCCACCTGCAAAGATATCCAGAAGACTCTTCTGAGAGTACCTTTTTAATGCCACTCAAATTAAATTCAGTGTTGGTATGTACGAATGATGAAAAAACCTGCCATCAGCTCAAAAAAAAAAAAAAAAAAAAGCGTTCTGAGCTAACCATGGCTATTTGGGAATGAGACCTTGCAATTAAATTAGAGAGTGAAAAAGTCACTCTGATACCATCAAAAACACAAAGCAAACATTAAGAATTAGTTTGGGGAAATAAGAATTAGTAGGAGAAAAATGAAATAGAGTACAAAATTTTGCTGCTGTATAAATTCAAAGTGCCCGCACCCTGACTGCTGTGCGCAGTTCAGCTGTCCTTATCCTCCACCTTGGAAAGGGCTGTGACATAACTAGTTCAGAGGATGGCAAATATGATCAAAAGATATGGAATGGAATCTATCAGAAGAACTACTGAATCAGCTCTTCTGCCTGGGAAAGATGTAACTGAAGGGGAATATTGCAAAGATATATGAATTCATGGATGACATGGAGATGGTTAATAGAAAAAGGTTGTTCTTCTATAGGAAGAGACAGCTAGTTTGGGACTATCCAATGAAGCTTACAAGAAATAGGTGGCACATAAAAAGATGGGGCTTTTTCATGCATGCAGTTACGCTATGGAACTCCTGCCAGAAAATATTATGAGTGATAGAACAATTCCATTTATCATAATTTCACTAAGGCAGGGGAATACTAAGAGGAAGTTACTGCTTTGCTTTATCTGTGCAGTGGGATGGTTCACACCTTCATGAAGCTCATGGGTGACAGTGAATTAGAGAAAGAAGTCACTCTAGTATAGAGCAAGATGGGTGATTCCTCCAGCTTAGTGAGTTCCTTCTGAATGACCAACAAAAACCTTATGGAGATCAATAAAGGTAAATGCAAAACCCTGCACCTGGAATGTCATAACCCCATGCACCAGTGCAGGCTGGGGACACACAGGATAAAAAGCAGCTTTGCAGAAAGGTGCTGGTAAGCAACCAGCTGAGTAGGCATCTGCAGTTTCTCCTGCAGCAATGAGGACTAACCACATACTGGTCTGTATTAGCAAGAGCCTGGCCAGCAGGTTGAGGGAAGAGATTATTCCCTTGTATCTGACACTTACGGGGCCATGTCTGGAGTACTGTGTTTAGTTTGGGCCTCCCCAGAGCAAAAGGCATACTCACAAACTGGAGACAGTCCAAGGAAGGTCATCAAGATGATCAGGATGCTGAGACATATACTGCACATACTGCATGGGCACGGGCTGAGAGAGCTGGGCTTGTTCAGCCTGCAGATGAGAAGACTAAGAGAAGGATCTAATTCTCATCTACTACCACCTACTGGGTAGCTGTCAGAGAAGAAGTATCTGTGTTTCCCGAGACTAGACATGCCTTTCTGCCTCCTCTGTCTTACCTTGACTTGAGAGAGGTAGAGCTGTTCTGAGCAGATGGAGCAGGAGAAGTCAATAGCTGGGGCAGATGGGAGGGCCTGCACTGAGGACTGGGGTAAGAGGCATGCCCTTCAGGCTGGGGTTTCTTGGAGCAGGCAGGTTGGGGATGTGGAGGAGTGTAAGAGTAGGGGAAAAGGAGGACGTCTTGGAAGGAAAGAGAATTTAAGGAAGGATAGGAAAGAAGATGGAAAATGTTGGGGGTTCTGGATTGAAATGTTGAGGAGAAATGGTTTGACTCTGCGAGATGGGGGGAGTTGCGAAACGAGTTTGGAGACAGAAGGGCTTGGGAGATAAAAAGTGACAGCTGAAAAAAAGCAGCTGAGAGGGCAGAGTCAAGGGATGAGCATGCTGTGCTACACGGGACTTTGGGTGAGGACGGGCAGGGATTATCATGGTGCCTCCCTGCTGCCTCTAACCAGCAATGGTCTGGAAACAGAAATTTGCAGAGACCTGGCCTTCCTCTCCCAGCAGCACGAGGTTTGCCTCCCCTACATTCTCTTTCTGTCACTCAAAAGTATATAATTTCAAGTTTAATTTCCTGATGAGAAGATAAGAATTTTTCTGGCTTTCTATTTTTAAAACAACATCTCAGCAAATCATAGTAATGTCATGAATCCCCAAACCCCATCTCCTCCTCTACAGTTTTTCTCCTCTCTTTCCAGGGTGGGACAGAGAACTACGCTCACACTTCTGTCCCAGTGTGCAGGCTCAGCTGCCGGTTCCACTGGCTCCTTTGCTCAAAACCATTTCCAAATTTAGCCAGATAGGCGAAGAAATAAATAGTGGACAAAGACCATTCCTGGCTTGACCGGCAGATGGCAATTACTGCTCTCTAAGAAATCCTTGGGCGACCTTTAAGGACTAGAGAAACAGGAGCTTGCAGTAGATGAGTCTCTGTAATACTATATTGAGTATAAAAACACCCCTGGAAATTGAGTTCAGCTTTCCCGTCATCTACTAACAGATATTGGAGCTTCACAGTCTGTGAAATAAGTACTGTTATGCGTTAAGGAGAAAAGCATTTAAGGTTGTTCTGAGTTGTTCACTCAGCACTTAACTCCCTGGTATGCTGTCGCAACATGCAGTACAGGAACTTGTGGTCCCTTTTCAAAGGTATTATAAAATATATGTTGTTTCTGGGATGCTTCCTGCCACATGAAAGGATCCTGATATGCATGTACGTGGAGAGTTGAAATTAAAGAAAAATTTAATATATGTGTGTGTTTCCTACTGTTGTTACAGATCTAGGGGAAATGAGCTGTTTAATTTCAGAAGGAAAAAAAAGCAGAGCATGCAGGTATGGATAATATATGTAATAAATGACAAAATTCTGGAACAGGTTAGCAGAGAATGCTGCTGCAGGAAAAGAATGTAAACTTGAGTTAGGTTCTTTGCTGAATAAGGAGAATGTTTCAGGGATGATATAAAAAGCCATCAAGACAGCAAGTTGGAACTATGGTTAATGGACAAATATACATTATCCTGAATTCCTCTTTCAGTTTCACAGTGAAATGGCTCTGTAAAGCTAAATACAGTGTGGTATTTAGGGAATGCTGTGAATTTTTACAGCTCAGGAATGATAACTCCCAATGTGGGGAGGAGAAAGGGTTAAGAAGGAGGTTCAAGCTAGTATTACAACCCAGCTATCGTGCTGACTGGGTCAGAAAGGAGTACAGAAGTCCTCAGTGAATGTGGGGCAAAATGTTTCTTAAATCATTATCTGGTGACCTTTTTACATCGAGAAGCATAAATAGGATATATCTAGCTTTGTGTGGCTCAAAGTTTAGTTGCCCTGATGTCAGACTGAGGGCTGAAGGGAGCAAAAAAGGAAAATTAGTGGGAAGAGGAACTTGAGTCCTGCCAAAAATGCTGGTTTGCTTTTAAACGTGCAATATTTCAGACTGACTGAAATACTGTGTTTTACTTTCCAGTCATACTGACATGATCAAACTATAATGAGAGAATGAATTCCTAGACTGAGAGTGTGATTAACAGTTCTTAGCTCAAGGTCCTTTCCCGAGCTATTGCAGACAGACCAGAAGTGTGCGACATCTGCCCTTGCATTTCTATCGTTAGTGGCCAGTGCTCTGTGAAGTCCCGAGTTAGGAGCCCTCTCATTGTCAAAAAAGGAAAGTGCTTTCTTGAGTAAAAGAGAGTCTATACCACCAGAAACAAGCCAGTCGAAGCGGAAATGTGGAGGGGCTGTCTGGCCTCGGGCTTCAAAGGAAGCCCGGGATTTGCTGGTGGTGAATAGTTTAAGCAGACTGCAGGGACTATGTTCAAAAGTTGTTTAAAAACAAACAAACCAACCTGTAACTCTTACATGTTCATGGGTAAGAAATTCCTGTACTAAGCCTGTGCCCCTTGCTTTAACACCAAAGTCATTTCTGGAAACTGTTGTTAGGAAACAGGAAGGTAAACTCAGAAGGAATTTATCCAAGTAATTAGGAGGGTTGGTTTGGGGGTAAGAGACAGAAGAGACTCACAGTGGCAAGAATGAAGTTAAACACGGGATCTGTACCTGGAAATTTGCTTGAGAAATCCAGAGTTAGCAACACTGGGTCTATCTGCATCAGCGAGTCTTAGAAATGCGGGAGATTGAGGTTGGACACAATCACAACAAATTGATGGCTAACCAGAGAACAGAAATCAACCCACCTGTGACAATCAGTGCTTCCAGTTAATATCTCATACATATATTGCTCCCAAAATTGAGCTTGACATCTCATCTTTGAAAGAAGCACACATCTTGGGTAGAAAAAATCAGAAGTCTAGCTCTCTCGCATTGGTCTTGCACATCGGGAAAAGCAAAATGAGAAAAAATGACAATCTAATTCCCTTGTAGGTTACCATGAAGTACCAGTGCTACTGTGAAAGCTGAAGTTAAACACAAGGTTGGGGTTTTATGATTGTGTCTTTAATTCCTGACGATGATTGGAGTCATTGCACAACCAGAAAACTGCTTTTTCCAACTGATAGCCTTGCAAAGGCATACTGGAAACAGAAGATAGTGTGTACTTTGGCTGAGGTATTACCAGCCATAAAGATCTGGCAACTGCAGCTTGCGTAACAATTTTGCTAATTACGTTTAAATTGGAGTGAATCAACCCTTCTAACACTGAATAAAGAACAACTTTATTTCTCCCAAGGAGAAAAGCAGATAGGAGACTGGATTTATTCAGGTGAGCAGGTTTTTAACAAGTGTTTCCACACTAAGATTTAACACCACTTTAACTATACCCATTCGTAAAGTAAAAGATGGTCTGAAGTTAAAGCTCTGTAGTTATTCCACAACAGTTCATATGTCAACAGTGTTATATCAGAATAATTTTTTTTCTTCTTGTTCAACTTTTTCCACATGTCCACCATATATTAAGCTAACTGTTGAAAAAAATAAACCCTCTTCTATATGTGGATATACATCGTTATGTGTAAGAAAGGGCTGGTACTCCTTTAGCTTCTGCTTTTTTACTGACTGGTGGTAGTACATCAGGTATCCTGCAGAATTACAATTAGCAAAATGCCTTAAGATCAAAGGAACTACAGAATTACAATGTCTGGGAACAAAGTGGGTCGTAAAAGGTCAGAAAACATTCTTTCTGTAAAAACAAAGGTCCTGGATTATTTTTAAGATCACCTCCTTATGTCAGTGGTGACTTTCTTAGCAAGAATACTAGGCGTGTTTGGAGCATGACACAGAAAGCTGAGACGACTTAATGATTAATAATGCTATTCTCCATAGCAAATCTACCTCAAACAGAAGAATTGTACATCATTTAGTATACAGTTTTCATGCCCAGTCGGTAGCACTATAGTCTTATTAATTGTAAAATCCTGTTGGTACACAGTAGTATCCTGCAGTAAGTTGGAATTATGATACTGCTGCTTATGTAGGGTTATAAATCAGATTCCTAAGTGTTTAGGAATGTTCATGTGGTTTAAGTGGCTTGGGTTTATATTATCTTATTGCTTATTTGGCCCAATTTGAGCACATGATCTTTCACTTAAAGGGTGGTACTCTGTGTACTATATTATTCAAACAGTTGGCAACTTCTTAAAGGTTTAGAAGATGCTACTTGAAGAGCTTAGAGGAGTTGAAGGCTTTTAGTAAAATAATTTAGGTGGAGTGTCATTTAATTTTAAATATTACTATCTCAGGGAGAATTTACTCTTAAATAAGATGACCTTGATTTCACCCTGGTGAGAGAAGGAGGGAAGACTCACCTTTTCCTTTAAAGTGTTTGTAACTAAAATGTGAGACACAGACAGCCTCCTAAACAGTTAGACTTTTTATATACTGGTTAATTCTGCCTGAAAACTGATACTGCATCTGTTGTGTCATCTATCTGTGATCATATGCTGCTGTAATGCAGAATCTTTTCATAGTCTTTCTTTATAATAATTGGGAGGATCGTTATGATGATGAAGCAAACTGATTATTAATTTTATCCATCCTAGGGAATGCATTCTAGGTTTCCCAGAGAGGAATCTTAGTCTATTTGCATTCCTTGAGTTACCAGAAATGCTATTTCAGAGAGAGTGCAAATAGCACTTGGGAGCTACTGAATCAGGAGGGTATACATCTGGCTTTCAAGTAAACGCACTATGAATGACCAGCTATTTGGTAACCTGGTAGTCCTTGTGAGTGAGGCTAGCCAGGGGTAGCACGCTGTCCTTCTTAACCTAAGCAATATGGGAGGCAATAATAGTTAAATTTAGGATGCCATTACGAAATTCACCTGTGTGACTATATGCTATACTATAGATCCTTTTTTTCTGTATTCATTTGTTTTATTTCTATATCTAAAGTAAGGGTTATCCCATTAATCTGGTAGGGGTGGATTTTTATCAGAGTATAAATAGAAAGTGCAGGGCCTATGTGTATGCTTACTTTTGAACAAGTGGTATATTTTTACTTAGCCACTAAGTAAATATATATTTAGAGGAAGGGCATTAATATGGGATTTATTTAACTTAAAAACCATAATTCCTGTCAATTCAAGGATTAACTTAGTTCTGCTTTGGAAAGGGAGGAGTTATTTGATGGTAGTTACAAGAATTGTTACATTCATTTCACAAAATACAGTCATTGCAAATTGAATGAGGCATTTCCATATGCCTTTTTTTGAAATCTGGTTTACCCATATTACCAGATATGGGATGAATTGTGGGTTAAATAATTTATTAATGGAGAAAATTGAACTAGAGAGGGTATGTAAATTTTGTTCTGAACTGAACTGCAACAGAATGGATTTTTTGCTGTGGGATACACAACTTTAAATTCAGAATTTCAGATAATAGGCAAGAAATAGATGTAAACCTAGCACAATAATAAAAAAAAAAAATTGCCTTTCTGTTACTCTTTCATATAGTAAAGAAACTCTTTGTGAGTAGAAAAGTAGAATGAAATTAAGGTCTTCTGTGCCAGCTGCAAGGTAACATGCTGTATGAAGTGATTTATCATAGATTTAATACATCCTATATAAAGTATGCAAATATGTAGAACCTGAAAATATTCTTTGATATATTTAGTATTCTTATAATACTCTTAAAATGTCAGATTTGGGTTTTTTTTAATTTGTATTTCTCAACACAAATTGTTCAATTTGCAAAGGCGAGTAGACTTTCTACATGGAAGACTTTGTTAACAGTTTTCATATTCCTTAATATTTGATTTGACTCATCTAGATACACAGATTTGCTTACCTAGTAAGTAAAATGCTGATAGTGTTGTAAATCATATCTTGAAATGGGGCCACTAACACCTGCTAACCCTTGCTATAGCCTTTAGTACAGAAGCACTTTCAAAGTGACAAAAATTGTGATAAACAAAGTTAATTTAACTTGAATAGAAATTAGAATTATTAAAAAGCAAGATTAGTGTCACTTCTATTCCTGGTGGTTTGTTACTTAAGTTGTATTGGCGGAGATAATAGCTCTCTGCTTTCTGGACTTTTTGCAACCTGAAAAGTCAATTGAGTAGCAACAGAGCCGACAACCAAATTGTGCTTCTAGACAACAATCAGATTGGGTTTATTTGATAAAACATTTGCTTCTCTGATGCTCCAAACTTTTGTTGAAAACAAAATTGAGTTCTTGAGCTTGCAAAGGTGGTCTGGAATATATTAAATCTATGTAAACAAAGGAAGGAACTTTGAGGTGCTTAGATCCTCTGATAATGGATGCAATATGAAATACTTGACCTGGATAGTGGTATCAAACCAAGCCTGAAGACAGCCTAAAACAATAGCTTGAAGCAGTTCCTGTTCGTTTGAAAGAGATATTAACTTTGAAGCTGAATGAGAACGTTGCCAACAGTGTTAGTTATTTCACTGCCAAGAAAGAGGTGAATGATCATGCTAGGACAATGTATTCTTCATGCTTCTGCATTTAGCAAGGGAATAAAAAAAAAAACTGAATAAAAATTATCTTATGATGTTCTTCACCTTAATATTTGAGGGTGTGATTAATTTCACCAAATTTTAGTGCCTAGAGTTCTCACATCTACATCTAAGCTAGTCAACTGGGCTCCTTTATCATCACTTATCATAAGTGTTAATGTTTAAAGTAATTTGTCCCCTGGAATTCCCTATTCCCTCCTACCAACACTACGTAGGTGCCCATCTCTGACCAGATGTTCAGAGAGAGTGACAAGGTAGGCTAGAGGAATCCCTCACTGAAAGACTGCAATCAAAACCATACCTTTGTGCAACCAGAGATTGGCAGAGGGTTCATAGAATACAGTTAATGACTACCACTTTCTTCCACTTGCCTACCTTTAACAGTAGCAGTTGTATGTTAACTATGTCCCATATAACAGCCTGTCAAGTCCCATCAAAACTTTGTTGAAGAAAAAAAAATAATTGATTTTAATTTGTAAAGGAGCCAGACCTGAGCCGTAATCCATGCTTTAGGTCTGGAACTGTTGTTTTAAATAAATGTAGGAGTGGGAATCAGACCTGTTGCTTACTGTTAGCTTTACTAGTTAGACATTTAGTCTACTCTCTTTCCCTCTCTCATTCTGCTTGCTTTTTCTCATTAGAAAGGACAAAAAATGAAAATTCTCTAGCGATTCGTGAAGCAGGAGGAAACCGATACCTTGACAACTAATAGCCCTTTGGGAAACTTCTACTGTAGCTGTTGCCAAATGCTAAAACAAAGCTTAGATGCTCCCTACAGTCCCCACAGTAAACAAGTAAAATCTGGGCTTTTTATCTTTGAAAATGTGACTCATTTACTTCAGCAGTGAGACGCAGTCCCTGTACTTCATACAACTCAGCTAGAGCGCAGGCTGAAACATCAGTAAAACATCCTGTCTGGCTGAGAGACGCATAAACACTGCATACTGAATGGGATTTAATCTAATGTTGATCTTCATGCAGTTGGTGATACCATATGTTTTTCTGTTTTAATGGTTATCCTGTTTATCTCATCTTTCTGACTTAAGGCCAAATCCTACCGTTGAATAGGTGCATTATTAATCCTAGCTGAAAATTAAACAACAAAATGGCTTAATCGTTAACATCATGCATTAGTCTAAGTGGTCACACAATTTTGTGTTAGCCTCATGCCCTCTCTGTATAGCACCTACCTTTCTTGGTTTTGCGTCTATTGTACCACTTGTTGCAAATTTTTGACAAAGTTAGGCATTTTACTAAAGACCTTTTTTTTTTTCTAGATTATGTAGGCATATCCTTTTCATTGATTACAGTGCAAATTCTAATCAGATCAACAGAAGAAGGAAGAATTAAACACTCTGAACATGTACTCTTCAGGCTTGGCATCCTGTCCACTTTACCTTTGCCGAATACTACATAATTTTGAAATGGTCTACAAATAAAATGATTTATGGAAAAAGCTGTCTTGGTGTGTCACTAACAGCATACTTCAACTATATAGGTAAATTTTTTTAAAGTAGGTGGCAATCCAAACATTCCTTGTGGTTGAAAAAAAAAATGCTGCATGTGAGAGCTGCTGAAGTATGGGACTATTTTCAATTGTTTGTGAGAAAGCAAGTGACTGTTTAATAGGGAGCTGGCTAGACTTTCAGAGAGGGTTGCAGAAGATGCCGTTACCCGGTCTGTGGCTTTGGAGAGCCCACAAATGACAGGTCAAATTCCTCCTTTGACGCTGGCATTTTATACATTGATCCTAAAATAGGCATAACCTAAGTACCACCACAGCAGATGTCTGTCGCGAGCATTATGTCTTTTGCATGCACAATTGCTGTGTGTTTATCAGCTGTACAGTATTAATAAAACACATAAAGTAAGTAAATCACTATCAACAGGAACAAATCTTAGACAAAACCAAGGTGTTCCTCACATCACATTTCTCAGATTATCCATTCTCAGCTGATTTTTTTCACTTTCCTCTCTGTTTTGGTGTTGGTTTTATGATTTTTTTTTTTCCTTGCTCATAACAACAATTTAGCTGAAATAGATACAGTTACTTGTACACAAGGCTGTAATCTCTTTATTTCCACTATCTTTATGGCAATTCTCTCATGTCTGTCTTCCTTCTTTTCCCCCTTCTGTTTAAACTATTTTTCTTGTAATCATGCAGGGCTCAAAGCCACAAAGGTGGCTTTCCTTTTACATAGCTTTCCAGAGTTTTATTTTGTTTGGTTTATTTTTTGTTTTTGTTTTTAAATTTTAAGTAGTCTTTTTTTAAAATTATTTGATAGAATGATTTTATTGTGAATTATTTGGGTGACAAAAACTTTAGAAATCAAACTGAAGTCAAACCTGTCCATATTCTGTTTGCAAAGTATAATTCCTATGGAAGGTGGGGATTGAAAATTATCTGACTATGAAGAGTGAGCCTTTATTGTTCATGTTCTTGGGAACTACTAGGGAAATAGCTGAGATCTCAAGAGACCTCTCTTGAAAGGAAAGACACTAAGTTCTTGACAGGAGCAGAGTGTACCAAAATGCAAAGAGGTACAAAGATTCCCTAGATATCTACTTAAGGACTGTAAAGAAAGACCCCATGTGCCCTAAGTTTTTTATAAGATAAACTTTTTTTTTT